>CATIWJ010285110.1:0-12771 GCA_949640765.1 Croton laevigatus | reverse complement strand
TTTTAAAAGAATCTTGAATTTTGTTAAATACTTATATTATCAAAACCCATAAAATATTGACGAGGCAAGTGCTTATTAGTCAAATTATAAAATGTTCATAAAACTGTACCCTATAATAAAATATCTCTTTTCAGAAAAATGAAAAAATATATTTTTTTATTTGAAGGGATAAACCAACTGCTATGGTCGTTACACTCATCATCAACTGAAAATCCAACAGCTCCAAGAATCTCCTTTAATGGAGACTCTAAACCCCATTAAACCCTCAACCCCATTTCTTCTTAAAACCCATTTTCTCAAATCCCCTTCTCTTATTAACGCCACCCGCATCAGATTAAAGCGCCAAATTCACAATCTTTACGTTAGACAAACTTTCTCTTCAACAATAACTTGCAAACTCAAAACCCCGAAAGAAATCAGGAACAAAAGTAACAATGTCGAAAGAAAGATTCTACTATCCAATTCAGCTCCACCAGTATCAGAGGAAAGTCGAGGCAGGGAAGAGGAGGTTCCAGAGAAGGCAGTGGGAGGAAGTAGACAATTTAGTTTCATGAAGAGGTTGCCTAGGAGGGTTTTGGGTGTTTTGTCTAATTTACCCTTGGCAATTGGAGAAATGTTTACTATTGCTGCTCTAATGGCACTAGGTATGTTCAAATTTTTGTAGATATGTATGTATGATGTTATATCTTTGTTAATAGTTTTTATTTGGTGATATGCATTTGTTTATGCATTGAGATTAAGGAGTGTGTTCTGTTCTCTTGAATGGAATGAAGAAAATTGGAGTCACTAGCTCATCAATTTATTGATTTTTTGAGAATATTTCCTAATACCTTTTGATTCAAAAGTTCGTATAATTTCATTTCAAATTGTGAAATTGGCCATAATAAGCATTGCAAATGTTGGAGTTCAACAATGTTTGATGAAGCAATGCCTTTTCAATTCTTTACAAGTTCTACTCTAAAGAGGCTTAACATGTTAGTTCTTGAATTGTTTGCCATGCTATTTTGTTGAATTGACATCATTTCTATACTTCTACAGGTACTTTCATTGATCAAGGCGAGGCTCCGGAACACTATTTTCAAAAATACCCCGAAGAGAATCCTGTGTTAGGATTTTTCACATGGAGATGGATTCTGACCCTTGGATTTGATCACATGTTCTCATCTCCTGTGTTCTTGGGAATGTTGGCTCTTCTGGGAACATCTCTTATGGCTTGCACTTACACAACACAAATCCCTCTTGTTAAGGTTGCAAGAAGGTAAGATTTTTCTTACAGCAGAAGTATATCTCTCATGTTGGGAATTTGGATGTGCTTACCAATTGATTTATGCAGGTGGAATTTTTTGCTTTCTTCCGAATCTATTCGTAAGCAGGAATATTCAGAAATTTTGCCTAGGGCATCGATTCAAGATTTGGGTGTTATTCTGATGGGTGCTGGATATGAGGTCATAGTTTTCTTGGTAATGAATTATAATTTTATTTTTGCATTTCATCTCACATTCTTGGTTTGATATTTTAGGTATTCCTGAAAGGACCGACTCTATATGCCTTCAAGGGTCTGGCTGGTCGATTTGCTCCCATAGGAGTACATTTAGCCATGCTGCTTATAATGGCAGGAGGAACTCTTACTGCTACTGGCAGCTTCAGAGGCTCAGTCACGGTTCCACAGGGGTTGAATTTTGTTATAGGTGATGTACTGGGTCCCTCTGGTTTTCTTTCTACTCCAACAGAAGCTTTCAACACAGAGGTTCATGTCAACAAATTCTACATGGACTTTTATGATAGTGGAGAGGTGATTGTTCATTTCTTTCTTCTTTTGAAAGAATGAATATATATAGGAGCAAGAAAAATAAGAATTTAATGGGTGCTCTCTCTTTTTCTATGATGTTAGCCTCTGTTCGTTGACGTTAATGCATATGTAGTTGCTATATTATTTTGTTTCCTTGTCCTTGTAGGTGTCACAGTTTCACACTGATCTTTCACTATTTGATTTTGATGGGAAGGAGTTGTTGAGGAAAACAATTAGCGTAAATGATCCTTTACGCTATGGTGGGATCACCATATATCAGACAGATTGGAGCTTTTCTGCGTTACAGATACTTAAAAATGATGAAGGACCTTTCAATTTAGCAATGGCACCACTGCAGGTCAATGGTGATAAGAAACTTTTTGGGACCTTCTTACCAGTTGGGGATGTTAACTCTCCTAATGTTAAAGGAATGTACGTGTTTTTTTTAATCTACTCTTGCTTCTTCTTTCCGTACCAACTTAAAGCCAGGCTATAGAATATACTTACATATAACCTATACTATCTGGTTCCTGAGAGAGCATTTTTTATGACTAAGAATATGCGTTTTAGTTTCAGTTCATTGATGCAGATATAAGTTATTATGATTTTTTATGAAGAACAATAGATGTTCTTTATTTAGGGCATTGTTAGCGCTGACACTTAATCCTCCAAACTTTACGTTAGTTTTCATTACAAACTTCGTCTTGATTTGTGCTTTTTCATACAATATTTTTAGATCAATGCTGGCTCGTGATCTCCAATCCATTGTCTTATATGATCAAGAAGGGAAGTTCGTTGGAGTCCGACGGCCTAATTCTAAGCTTCCTATTGAAATAGATGGAACAAGAATAGTCATTGAAGATGCGATTGGGAGTACCGGTCTTCAACTAAAGGTGAAGACTGCAAATTGGAGCAATTACTATAATTTCTTCCATGATAATCTGCAAAAAACTAAACTTTCCTTTCCTCAGACTGATCCAGGAGTGCCTATTGTGTATGCTGGATTTGGTTTTCTAATGCTCACAACTTGCATTAGTTACTTGTCTCACTCACAGGTAAAACTCTTTTCCAATATTTCCAAGTTTCCTTTCAGTTAAATGAGAATGACATTTTCAGCAATTGGACCATTGACCTTTGCTCTGCAAGGCAATGGCTTTTTATTGAATTTCAATACTATTTTCTGTAGATAGTAAAAAAACCTGGATGTTTAGTTTATTTTGAAGTGCTTTATGCATTCAGAATGCTTATAGGCTAATGTAACATGTGATTCATTCTTTTTTGGTGGTCAAAGGTTTGGGCATTGCAAGATGGAACAGCAGTGACTGTTGGAGGAAAGAGTAACAGAGCAAAGGCTATATTCGAAGATGAGGTAAATCGAATACTTGATAATGTCCCTGAGATAGTTGAATCATCATCTTCTATTTCTATGCAATCAGATATTATCAGTGACTAGTTATTAGAGAATCAAATGAAAATCACACATACTATAAATTTTTTTGGTGGAACAGAGATAAAGTTAGTATTCCTTTCTTGAGCTTGATATATTTACGAAAGCTGTATCTTTTCTGGGATGTATATATTGTTACTGGCATTACTGGGTATATAATTACATATTTCAATCTATTTGGGGGTTTGAGAAGAGAAGGGGCTGGTTAATGGGAGCTCGTTATTGAGCTCTATGTATTGAAGATTGTGGTTCAGGTAGTTCAAGCTCAAAGTAATTGAGCATGCTGATATTGTATAATCTTTATTAGATTATATCATAATTATTGGTAACTGTAATTTCTGCATTTAATTGAATTGCCATAGCAAATTGCAAATAGAATAAAATTTCATATTTATTTACCATTGCAGTTTTGGCTGTTTTAATTATTCCTCGAATGTGTTTCCTTCTGATCATACTGATAAGTACCATTTGAGAAGAAAATTATACTCCAACCTGAAGAAAATTATAGTAAGCCCATCTGAAAAGCTGAAACTCTAATGCTATAAATAATATTCCATGAGTTGTAATTTATTGGATTGTGTATGATTGAATTGCAAGTATTTTAAGTATTTTTAAGCATAATATGAGATGAGAAGTTACTTTGAATGTAAAAGAGAAGTTGAATTTCCTCCCGAAAACTTTTCGAATATTTTTGAAACAAACACAACTTTTTCCTTTTACTTATTCCAACCAAACAATCCCTAAATATGCAAATCTTCCATATGCCCACCTTTGAGCTTTTCTTGCTTTGTTAAAAAACTTGCTTATAAGTTATAATATGAAGGGGCTTGCATGTATGTTACTTCTATTTCCTGTTAATACAACACTCCTTTCACATTCACAAACAAAAAGGTGAAAAAACTAATTCATGGACGGCTCTAATTATTAGAATAAAATCATATAATTTATGTAATAGAGGGAGATTATCTTTCAAGTACTCAATGTTTTAGTAAATAATATACTCTCAGGTCTTCCAATTTTTAAAAATATTATACTCTCGGATCCTTTTGTCTAAAAAATACGTTACTTCTAAATAGTAAGGACTAAAAAAAATAAATTCTCATTTTTAACCTTCAGCAATATGTATCCAAATGTAATTTTTCACACCGAATGCTCCAAATCTGTTTCCAACAAAGGACTAAGCAAACAAATATATCAATTTAAACCTCTCATTAGAATTCGGATTTGGATTATTTGATGTGAAAGATTGTATTTTAATCCCTACTGAATGTAGAAGATCTGGAAATTTATAGTTTGGTCTTTAATGTTTAAAGATAACGTCTCTTTTAAACAGAATGACCTAAGAGTATAATATCATTAAAAACTGAAAAACTTGAGATTATATTTTGAAAACCATAAGGACCTGAGAGTACATTTACTAAAATATTAAGGCCTTGAAAGATAATCTTCCCGTAATAAACGACCGCTATAATAATTTTCTATTATAATTATCACTTTTTATTATTAAAAATAAACGTAAGAGAATTTGAAGCAAAGGAATAAGGTTCCTTCCATATCAGCTACTACAGAAAAAGGGAAAAGTTAGGAATGAGGTTCCTTGATATCTTGTAGTAAAAATGTAAATTTGAAGTTATGCTTTGAAATAACATAGATTCAAAATAAAAATCAATATATATATATATATATACACACACACACACACACATGAGAATGGGAGTTATTTGACTTCACCCAAAATGCCCATATAAAATTTATATTATGGATGGTAAAATTGTCTCTATATAATTATTTATAATAATTAATTAATTAAATTCAAATCATATTAATAAAGAATATTATTTTAATTATTAATTAAGAAAATCCAAATCATATTCTAATAAAAAATATATGTTAATTATTATTAATTAAATTTAAATTATATTCTAATAAGAAATACTATATAATTCTTCATAATAATCAATTATATTCAAATCATATTCTAATAAAAAATACTATTTTATTATAAATATAATTAATTAATTCTAATTTTGTCATATTTCTCAATAATTAATAAATGTAATTTAATAAAAATTCAAACTATTACATAATTAAATATCGAGTACCATGCCTTCGCCTAAGACGTCCTTATAAAATTTATATTATTGAGGTAAAGTTATCTCTATATAATTATTTATAGGGGCCGAGAGGCAAATAACATGTTTGGAAGTTTTAGTACTAGTAAATGGTATAATATTTCTAATATTGAATAAAAAGCACATTGCAAATTTAAACCCCAATTATACATGTAAGCCTCCTCTTGGTTTAAGACCCTTCAAAGGGTGAGGTTGCCTTCATCTGGGTTAATGGAGAGGTCTCCCTTACCTAGGCCAGGGGAGAGGTTGCCCTTACCTAGGCAAAAGGGAGGTTGCTTACTCAACCTACTTTTTTGAGATAAGCTGCTCGATTCCAAGAATCCATGGGCCTCTTGGGCTTTAAAATTCTCTGAGTCCTATTGGAAGCAAGGTTGTTGGGGCCTTACCGCCTAGGAGTCCCTATATGAGGACCTCATCCGTCACTTGTTAGAATTAATCACTTTCTAAACTTTAACTTTCATTGGTATGGTGAAAGTGGACGAGGGTATTCTTTGACCATCAGATTGATTATTAAAAACCATGAGCGTCGAGGAGAATAGAACTGGGAGAAACACTATGTAATATTCATCTCAATGACTTGTAATTTATAAATTGTAATGTAAAAGCATAGGGAAATCAATACAATATCATATTATTTGTTACTCTTGACTTATACTTAATTATTAATGATTGCTCTTTTTAGCAGATAATTCAACGCCTCACACAAGCGAACTGCTCCTTGTGTGCCTGAATATAATCAAATTCAATGCCTCACATGATCGACCTGCTCCTCATATGCTTATGCCAAAATATATGCCTCAAATGACGAACTCTGATCCTCATTTACTTAAGCCAGGTGGTGGTTCGCCTCACACAAGCAACTTGTTTTTTGTATGCCTGGGCATGATTAATTCAATGTCTTACATAAGTGACCCACTACTCATGTGCTTAGGCCAACATTCAAAGCCTTACATGAGTGACCCGCTCATCATATGCTTGGGCCAAAATATATGCCCCGAATAATGGACTGTAATCCTCATCTGCATTGGCTAGGTGGTGGTCCACCTCACACAAGTGACCTGCTCTTTATGTGAATGGGCATGATTAATTAATTCAACACCTCATATAAGCAACATGTTCCTCATGTTCTTGGGCCAAAATATATGCCTTAGATGATAGACTTTGATCCTCATCTACTTAGGTCAAGTGATGATTCGCCTTACATAAGCGACCTGCAAGTTTGAGGATTCGACCTGCAAGACTTTGATCCTCATTACCCTTCTCGATGATGAGCTCAATGATATCCCAGTAGCAACAAATAGTGCCATTAAAAATGGTCAATAATGATTTCACTGATGATTCAAAAATAGCCGATTTGTGGAGGGATACGAATCTAGGGTTCTCTAAGAAGGTAAAATTGATGGAAATCTTCAAAATCATTAGCTAATTTTATGTTACTATTAATTAACCATTTCTTTGTGCATTTAAATGGATTTTGTCAATTCTGACCGGAAGCACATGGTTGACTTGGGCGAAGAGTGAAAGCTGCTTTGATTATTTGTGCAGTGTTTACTTCTATGCTTTTGCACGGAGTCTACTTGTTCATTAGAAAGAAAAGTTTCAAGAAATGTAGCAATCAAAAAAATAAAATTTAGTATTTCTTCATATTTTTTATATAGCACTTATTTTGTTAATTTTTATTTAAGAGGTCTTAATTGAGCATTATTGTGAAAAGGAACGGAAATATGGCAGTATTTTGGAAGGATTTAAAAGTTCAAAGTGTTATTAGGCATAATATGCAAAGTTTGGTGCTTGGAATGAAATTTTTCCCAATTTCTAATCTAAACGTGCATTTTTTGTAGGCCTAGTGGCAACTAAGAGAGGGAGGGGGCGAATTAGTTGGCTAATTAAAACTTTTAGGTGCAGAATGTGGTGGATTAAAATCTTGATGGAATTTTAGAAAGATAATGACGCTTTGAAGATGAACAAGAGATTTTATAATGGTTCGGATTTAACTCAATCCTACATCTACTTTTTCAATTGGGTAAGTGAGAGAATTGGTTTCATAAATAAAAATAAATTAGAAAAGAGTATCATTACTTAAAACAATGTAAAAATTAGTAACTTATAGCAAAAAAGGACATTTGATCAATTCATTATGTAAAACTAGCTACCTTACTCAAAAAGTAACTACACTCTTCATTCTATAAATATTTTAAAAATCAATATTAATTAACACCAAACTTTAAATAATTAAAAAACTTAATAAATAAATTTTAAAAATACATTTCAATTAAAAATTTAATTTATTATTCTATTAATGTAATTTTTTTTAATTTTCTAAATTGAAAATTTAAAAATTTTTTATTTATATTATAAGCTTCCTAAATTTAACATTACACATTATAAATATAATAAAAATAAAAAATAAAAAAATCAAAAATTATAATTAATAATAAAAAATATATTAAATTATATTAATAAAAAATATATATTCTATATTAAAAAAATTAAATAAAAAATAACTATAATATGTAAAAATAAAAATTTCAAAATAATTATGCAACACACATTCAACATCGATTAAACTTCAATTCAACACACATTCAATATCGATTCAACTTCAATTCACAATTATTCAACAACATTCAACATCGATTCAATAATTATTCAACACACATTCAACATCGATTCAAAAATTATTCAACACACATTCAACATCGATTCAACAATTATTCAACACACATTCAACATTGATTCAACTTCAATTCAACAATTATTGAACACACATTCAACATGTCCAACCAAGAAGATTGGCTTCATTGCCCATGTTGAGGGCTCAGAAGAAGTTGAAAAGCAAGCATGTGCCCAATCAGGATAACTCAGAATGCTATGCTTTAGGAGAGAGATGAGCTGAATGGCTGTTTAAACTGCCTTTAATGTGTGCAGACTGGCACAGAACTGGCTTTGTACACGAAGCCAATTGTTGACTTCGAGTTAAGAGTTCTGTTTTCTCAACTCGAGAGAAGGTACGAGGCTAGTATAGCTCGACTGGTAAAGAGAGGTGAGCGAGAACGGTCCTGAGTCAATCAGTCGTAGGTCAATCCATCCAGTAAGACCTAAGGATCTCGAGGGACCACCAAATTAAACCCATGAGGAAAAACAAAGAAAGCAAACCTACTCTACGGGAATGAGCGCACCGACGGCGGTCAGTCAATTTTCTATTGATTTATCTTCACCTTTTGATTGGGCATTTTCTGGGACAAAGATTCAAATTCAATTCAATAATTGTTCAACACACATTCAACATTGATTCAACTTTGATTCTACAGTTGTTCAACACATATTCAACATTTGGCTTTGATTGGTGAGAAAGGCATTGTATTATAATGGATTTGTTTTCTACTTGTCTGAACTTGTTTTAGAACGAGAGCAAATGAGTTGTAATTACTTGTTTTATTTCGTACCAAAGTAAATATTAGAATTTCTATCATTTTAATCTGCTTCATGTGTTGATGAAGGTAATTCAGTTTTGGAAGCAACATTATAAAAGTGGTAAAAGATTGGAATATGCAAATCTTAATCGTCTTTTCAAAATTCACCTGATTAACTAAGAATCAATGAATTTTGATTCCAAATTAGCAAACTAAAATCTAGAGACCATAAACACAAGCTCAATTTTTTCACAATCAGACATTTATACCGACGTAATTTATGCAATTCCATATACCTATTCTCATATCCTTCACATGATAAATCAAACACAAGAACTCTGCTTTCTACTGCTTTTCTATAGTGAAGAAGAGAAGAGAAAAGAGCTTAATCAGTTTTTAATCTCTGATCAAAAGCAAAAAATTGAAAATCAAACTAGCAAAGAACCATTCGAGATTTAATTAAAATCTTAAAGGTAAAACTCAGGAGAAATTAAAACTACAAGTGAAAACCTCAATTAGGGCTTCAGGAGATCAGAACCGATGATGACAACGCCAAAAACTTAGGGCTAAATTGAAAATTAAGGGCAAAACCGCTTGATCAAACTGCAAATAACTAAAAAAATTGAAAGCTACAGCGTCAAATCAAACAGAAAATACAACTGCTGTAGTTTCCGATCTGAGATGTTCTTTGCGTTCGAAATCATCTAGTTGATCGACGACGACAGACAATGCTGCTACATTAGATCATGAAGCCATTGGAGATTCATCAAGTTTCATACCTTTCAAGCAAAAAAAAAAAAATGAAAATTGGAACCAGAGGGTTAATCAAAAGTTGAAAACAGAAATGAAAAACGGTTTAATCAAGACAAACTCTCATCGATTCAATGTTTAATTTTTGTATTAATTTACTACTTTTTTTTCAATTTGTAAAAATAGAAATTATTATTAATTTTTTTTATTTCTATTTGATTATTTGATATTTTTATTTGAATTTAATTAATATAATATTAAAATATTCAATATTATAAATAAATAAATAATAATAATATAGAAATTCATTTTCTATAGAATAGAGAAAAACAAACGGGAAGGAAGAATGATTTGATGTTTAATCATTTCTGAAGAGAAAAGGATACGAAGAGAGAGGCAAAGTTTGAATGGGGACGATTAGCCATTAGAGATGAAAAATAAAGAAAATAGGGAAGCGCGTGGACCATGGCCACCAATGGGGACCAAAAGTGAAATTAAAAATTAATGAATTTTCAATTTTCCTTTTGTTTTTGTCATAGTACCACTTTTCAAAAAAAAAAAGGAAGCTCATCTTTGTATATATCCCAACTATTATTTTGTTTAACAATTCAGTTAATGATGGGTCCAGCCCATTGAATTTTCCATAGCAAAAGAAAGAAAAAAAGAAAGGCGGTGGAAGACAAAGTTCCAAATTCAATAAAAGAGGGACCCAAGTATTTGAAAAACAAAGAAGAAATAAAAGGCAGAAGACTTTTATTTTTTCGGTGGAAAGAAGTTAAGATATTTATAGATTTGCAACCCAATACACACTGCATAAAACGCGTAAAATCTCCTATAAATAGGAGATGAAGCAGGCATCAAAAGATAAGAGAGCAAGTGAGTGAGAGCTAATAAGAAAAATAGCTCTGAGTGTAGTTTATTTTTCTGGGTTAGCTTAGTGCTTTAGATCACACTCACAGAGAGGTGTGAGGTAAAAATAGAGCGGTAAAATTTGAGTGTTGCTAGAATTGTGAGCATATTCTAGTGGGGTGGGAAAATTGAGTGATTGTAATTATTTTCTCCATACACATAGTGAAATTTTACCGGCTTGGTCCCGTGGTTTTTCCCTCTAACATTTAAGGGGTTTTCCACGTAAATCTCGGTGTTCTTATTTTTATTCCATTGATTTTATTTATTGTCGTAATTTTATTGCAGGGAACCTAACAAGTGTATCAGAGCGTGGTTCCAGCAAAAGTCCAACTAGTCAGATAGTGGTGCCATATTCGTGGATATATTTTGAAAATAAATATACCACGATAAAGAGAAAATTACGACGAATATGTCGGTGCAGTCCGTTCGTGAAAACATTGCAGAATTAATTTAATGATGAATAGTAAAATAGTAACCCAAAGTTGGTAGTGAATAGTTACTATTTACCGCTACTATTCATAGTTACTATTGACATTACTGGTGAATAGTTACTATTGACGTTACGATTGCAAAGTCTGTTCATCCGATACGAAGCTTACTATGGCTAACGATGGAGGGATGATCAAGTTGACGAACTCGAATTACTCGATGTGGAAATCCAAAATGGAGGACTACCTCAACTGTAAGGATCTTTTTAATCCAATTGAAGGTGAAAAGCTAAGCCACAGAAAATGACTGATAGACAGTGGGACAAGTTAAAGAAGCAATCATTGGGTACGATACGCCAATGGATCGATGCTAGCCTGTATAACCATGTAAAGAAGGAAACAGATCCCCAGGTTCTCTGGAAGAAATTGGAGTGTATGTACGAGGCTACGAATGCTCAAGGAAAAGTGTTTCAAAATTGTAAACTTATGAATTTGAAGCTGACAGAGGGACGATCAGTTTCACAACACCTGAATGACTTTGAAGGACTTGTAACTGAGCTAGCAGTTACTGGTATGTCATTGGATGACGAGATGCAAGCATGCCTGTTATTGGGATCTTTGCCAGACAGTTGGGATACTCTTCTGGTGTCACTAATTTGAAGCTGACAGAGGGACAATCAGTTTCACAACACCTGAATGACTTTGAAGGACTTGTAACTGAGCTAGCAGTTACTGGTATGTCATTGGATGACGAGATATAAGCATGCCTGTTGTTGGGATCTTTGCTAGACAGTTGGGATACTCTTGTGGTGTCACTAAGCAACTCAGCTCCAAATGGTGTGGTAACTATAGATATCGTAAAGAATAGACTACTTAATGAAGAATTACGTAAGAGAGATATTGCCACTAGCAGTTCACAAGCCCTTGTCACAGAGAATAAGGGCCGAAGCAAAAGTAGAGATCAAGGGCATGGAAAGTCCAAAGAAAAGTCAAAGTCCAGAGAAAAGAAACGTTGTTACCAAGGAGGGCCATCTTAAAAGGAATTGCCACCTTCTCAAGAAAGAGAAAGGGAAGCAAGTTCAGGACGATGATAAAAACACATATGAAACCGCCTCAGTGGAAAATGGTGAGGTAACTTTTGCTTGCCATGATGCAGAATATTGTCATGTAGCAGATATAGATACCGAGTGGATAGTAGACTCTGGTGCCTCATACCATTGTGTTCTAAAGAGGGAATACTTTTCCACTTACAAAGCAGGAAATTTTGGCACTATTAAAATAGAAAATCGTAGTGTCTCTCAAATAGTGGGGATTGGTGACATCTGTGTAAAGACCAATGTTGGGTGCACATTAAAACTGGAAAATACGCTGCATATTCCCGACCTTCGTCTGAACCTGATTTCTAGTAGTGTACTGGATAAGGAAGGATATCACCACTGCATAGGTGATGGAAACTAGAAACTCACCAAAGGATTAATAGCGAGAGGAAGATTATGCTGCTCGCTGTATAAGACGTACGTGGTGATTTGTGCAGGTCAACTGAATGAAGTTGAGGATGATGCTTCACCAAATTTATGGCATAAGCAACTAGCGCATGTAAGTGAGAAAGGGTTGAATATGTTGGCTAAGAAGTCCCTCATACCACTAGCCAAAGGTAAAATAAACCCTTGTGATTATTGTTTATTTGGGAAGCAACATCGTGTTTCATTTCAGAAGAGCTTTAGACGGAGAGACAACAAGTTAGAGTTAGTATACTCTGACATTTGTGGTCCCATGGAAGTGGAATCTCTTGGAGATAATAAGTACTTTCTTATCTTTATAGATGATTTTTCATGAAAAACATAGATATATTTATTACGCACAAAGGACCAGGTATTCCGACATTTTAAGCAGTTTTATTTAA
>CATIWJ010284914.1:0-41235 GCA_949640765.1 Croton laevigatus | reverse complement strand
TATTATATTAATGCTTTAAATGACAGAATAAACTGGACCATTTATTTGACTCTTCTATCATTCCACATATATAATCTACTAGTACAATAATAGCTAAAACCACCTCATAACGCATAACCTATAGAAAATTCTTTTTCATATATACCTATTTCTCTTCTTATAATATGGTTGTCTTCTTATAAAGTAAATTAATATAGCCAACCTTGAATAAACATAAAGCAAATATAATATGTTTCATTATAGACAAAACACCATAGAGACATTTGGATTTGGACAAACCTACTAATCAATCAAGAAATGGGCCAATATATGTATAAATGTGTGACACATTTTAATTAATTTGTTTGTAAAATCATAATGTAATAAAATAAATTTGGACCCTAATTCTATGAACAGGGATACAAAAAAAATCAATGGTTGTGAGGAGGGCCCTTTGATGATTTTGTGATGGTGTTTTCGGAGTGCACTTTATTCTCGTATCACATGCCTTTCTACCTCAATTCTACCTTTATTTTCCCTTGAAAATGATTGATTATTGGAAGACTATTGCAATATAGTTTATATTAATTATGTATTAACGAATTCAACAATATTTGAATAAAAGTTGACTCCTTTTGATTTGGGTTGATAAAAAAAATATATTTCAGATTCTATAAATTAAGTTTGAAGTGATTTTGTTTGCACAATAGATAATCTATAATATACTAATCCCCGTTTTTCAGATTGACAAACTTTTTTTATCGTTTAAGTTATATTAAATAATAATTTTAATTAACCAGGGTCATGTGGCAATAGCTCTTCCTCCTTTAATTAAGTTTTTGGGTTCGATCTCCACGGAAAAATGTTAAATCTCTTGGCTAATTGTCTCATCCTCCAATTCAAAATGCCTACAATTGAGCGAATCCAGATTAGTCTGGACCGTCTTATGATAAATGATTTTTCTTAGTTAATAAAAATAAATTTTAACATAAATAAATAAATATCATTACTCTTTAACCGTGAGAATATACTTGAAATAAATGAATAAATTAAGATAGTTTCACTTTTTAATTTTTTTGTAAAAGACGGGTCTCCGAGAGAAAATTGGGGCAACTGGATTGTGGGGTTTGCATCCAACTTGGGCAAATGCTCGGTATTTAGAGCAGAAGATTGGGGAATGTTAACAGTACAGTCCTAAGATTGGTGATGGAGAGAGGCCGCAAGAAAGTACTGGTGGGGGTGGATAATCAAGCTCTAGTAACATCAGTAAAAAAATCCAAAGCATATACTCACAGTCAGTGGATGGCTCTATCATTAGAGAAATACAAAGGTGCCTTGCCATTGCCAAGCCCTGGGGAAGTTTCTGTCTTTCGAGAAGCAAATACCTGTGCATCATTAGCCCGTGAACTGCCTTTTGGAGTAACACAGCTTGAAGCCCCACCACAGCAATTGTATCAGCTTTTGTTTGAGGATAGAATTGGGGTAATCAAATCTAGACAATGCCCCATGTGATTTTAATATATCCAGTCTTTCGAAAAACAATTGTTGTTTTATTCCAAGCAAAGCTAAGTTCTGGACCAACTTTTGTTGTAGTAAGGTCCATTCTGCAACCCTAAGTCCATTATTATAAAAATATGACCTTGTTTCATGGGCCACACAGAATACAAATATTACACATATCCATGTTATTTGGAGTATGTAAAATGAGCTCCCCCTTCTTTCTCCTTCCTTAGCCAAAATGGTAGCACAACAGCCGTTCAATATTCCTTTTTTTTTTTTCCCATATTTGCTTTTCTTTGTCTTTTTTTAAAAAAAATATGTTTAACAATCGTTAAATATTCATTAGTAAGCTTTGATTGTGTTTTGAACTAAAATTAATAACGTGCTTTTTGTTTCTTTTATTTTTAATTTGAGGTTGATTTTTTTTTAAATAATTGATCTTGTTTTATAATTTTTTTTAATCTATTTTGTACATTCGCTTGACATAATTTGTATTTTTTTTTATAAACTGTGTGTTGACTTGCAATTTTAATAAAGAATGGCTGATTTTGATGTATCTAATAATATAATTTTTTTTTTGTATATTGTAATTTGAGAATGTTGAATTTCAGTACAATTGACGTATGAAATTCTTAGAATGTTACTAAGACTCTTTTTATTTATATTACCTCCGTTTTTATGATATGTTTACATTTCCGTTTTTGAGTGTTTTTTTGAGTTGTTTACATTTCCATTTATAGTAAGTTTTGTAATTATTTATTATTATTTTTTTATTGGTATTGGTGAAAAAGTAAGTTATTTAAATGGTTAGTAATTGTTTATTATTATTTATGTATTGGTATTGGTGAAAAGTGGGTTTGTATTGGTATTGGTGAAATAGTAAATGTAAAGATATGAGAAAAATATAGGTAGTATTTATTAAGACTCTTGTTTTTTCTATAAAAAAAAAAAACTTTCTTTTCTATTGTGAGGTTATATGTAATTAACAATTGACTATTAGGTGATTATAATTTGATTGAGTAAATAATTATTAATAAAATAATATATTGATTACTAATAAAATTGTATGGTCCATGCATTGTATAGCTGTACGTCTAGTTAAAATAACTTTTATTTGGTAAAAAAAAATAACTTTTAGAATTCTATATGTCAAAGTTATTAAAGAAAATAAAATAATTCTAAAATTTAATGGTATGTATTAATTTAATAATTATTATTATTATTATTAAATGTTTCATAACAATATTTCAAATAAAGAGTCTTAAATTTTATTTTATTTTTTTTGAAAGGAAGAAAATAAAAATAAAAATTACTTGTTAGATTACCACATGAGCAATTGTGCTCTCTATATCATACCATGTCAACATCCAAGACTTAGGTTTTATATACTATTTTTCTTAAAAAAGAAAAACCTCTCTCTCTCTCTCTCTCTCTCTCTTTACTGTGAGTAACGGCTAGTTGGGAAGTTTGAAATGCTTCAAAACTTTTCGAGCCCATTGGGCTTTTGGGTTTTATAAAATTCAAATGGGTCCCGCAGCGCACACGTTTTGGGTCCCTGCGCAGACAAGGACGTGCCCGCAACATAAGCCAGAGTTGATGCTCCTCTCTTTCTACGCAAGGAAAGAAGGTAATGTTTCTCTATGATTTTTCTATATAAAACTCGTACGCTCAAATCAAATCTCACCATCCAAAACTCAAATACATAAAATACAATTTGGAAAAATATTAGTAAGTCCTGAATTTTGTTAAAAGCTATTATTTAGTCTCTGTGTTATGTGATAATATTTATTTAATTCTTAAATTTTATTACTGTATTCTATCCATTTAGCCGGTAAATGGATGGAAAAAAAAAATTTGTTCCTTTTTAACTTTAAATCTCTCTCCATTATGTTTACATGATCTCTCTTCATCTGCCTGCCAAGAAGATCTAGCATGAAGAACGCAATAATGGCAAATTTTTTTTAATTAAATAAAAATAAAATAAAATAATTTTTCCCCATTTCTGAAGTTTTAGAAGCTAGAATAGAGTGTAAAGTATCAAGTAAATCTGAAACTCAAAAAAAAAAAAAAAATTGACAGAGTTTAGAAGCAAGAAACAACAAAACTGTTTTGTTGTTAATGATGGTGGGTCTTTTCATTTTCTATTTAATAAGAAATGAAAAAAAAAAAAAAAAATCGATGGTCTACCACATAACCTTATTCTTCATTCATTGCTTTGTGGTGTGAAGTCATTAAAGACTAAATCTTCGCTAATATCTGTTTTTATTTAGTTTTGAAAAATGCAAAAATCTTTTCAGTTTCAATTTTTTTCCTTTTTTTCATTTTGATTGATAATATACTATTTTGTTTTCCTTCGCTTTAAATAGTGAAAATGGAAAAGCTAAAAGTAAAATGGTTAAAAGTTAAAATCGAAGAACAAACAAATTTAAAATCCTTTATTTTTTTTGTTTATCTATTCTTTTCGCACATTGAGAGAGACAATGAAGACTAAGATATACAAAATAATGAGGGGCATTTTTTAATTTAAAAAAAAAAAATTCTCTCATCAGTTTCAAAATCAAATATTAAATTTATACCGATAGAATAACTAAATAATGACCCTAATACAATATATATAAACTAGATAACTATTATCACAAAATAGAAAGACAAAATAATAGCTTTCAACAAAATGCAAACACTTAATAATTTTTTTCCCAATACAATTAAATGTGATGTGATCCACTTTGATTCAAACTAAGGATGCTTATGGATGGGTCAATGCGTTGTTGGATTAAATTTTGTAATTCCTATTTATGCCGATGTTTGGATTTTCACGTGCTTTTCTCTTTTTTATTTTTTTTAAGAACATCTATAAGAAATAGCATTTTACTGTTTTATAAAATTTAATTTAAAAATAGATAAATTAAAAAAAATTAAGCAATACTCAACTCTCTTTTATAAATAAGAGATGAATCAAATCAGCATAAATTAAATCTGTTTTAAAATTTTGATATTTGAATATGAAAATTTATGTTTTTTTTTTCCTTTAAAAAATATGAAAAAAAAGCCTTTAGCATTTATAGATTGAGTTCATCAAAACGAATTAGTATTATCATAATAAATAGATAGAATCTATCAAACTAAATTGGAATCATATACGTAAATATATCATATTACTCTATTTTTAATTGGACAACTAACTAGACAATAAAAACGGTACAATATCAAAGTCTTAAATTCGATTTTTTGCCGTAATGCAACAATTCAATTTGCCGTAGGAAAGGGCTATGCAAATGACTATGATCTTAGAAATTAGAATAGTCTCTACCGCACTTGATCACAGCCGCAGCGTAGACCGAAAAGGCGTCTCATTACAAATTCAAAATCCATCCATTTTCCTCTGTAACGAAAGTGTTTTTTCCAATTTCTCCTTTCCTTTTTTATATTTTATTTTAAATTTAAATTTATTGGTGAAAATAAAAAAAAGGAGAAAATCTAATTCTTATCGACCTTCTTCCCTGCCCCCAAAAACAACTCCTTTTGAATTCCGTGACGACGACAGCATCTACTAAGCTGTATCTACTAATTTTACGCGTTTCCCATTTTCCCAATCTTCCTTCCTTCTTTAACTACAAAAACCCACTTGCAAATTCTCATTTTTCAGCAAAAGGGCGATGGCTTTGAACTTCAATCTACTCTTTTTGATCTTTTTTTCCACAATACCATTCGGGATCGCGCAAAAGAGCACTTCAGGAACCGTAGCTCCGGCTCCGGCGGGTAGTGACTGTAATGGGATATTCTTATCTTACCTGTACGAAGGTGGAACTCAGCTTAAGCCCACCGTTCCAACCAACCAGCCGTACAGATTCGAATCGACGCTTAGTATACAGAATAATGGAGTTGATGAGTTGAAATCATGGAAAGTTTTTGTGGGTTTTAAAAATGATGAGTTTTTAGTCTCTGCTTCTAATGCTATTCTTGCTGATGGGACTAGCTTGCCTGGTAATGTTGGAAACGGTACCGTTTTTGCTGGGTATCCGATGACTGATCTGAAAACGCCGATTGAAACTGCCGGTGATTCTACTCAGACTTCTGTTCAAGTTAAGTTGTTGGGAACCCAGTTTGGTGTTCCGTTGAAAAGTGTACCTTGGCCGTCGAATATTACTCTGGCTAATGATGGATTTGTATGCCCTCGGACTACCATAGAAGGTGAGTTTCTAATTTGTTTTGGGAATTCAGTAAAGTTTTGATTTTTGAGGATCTTAAATCATTTCTGTCAATGAAAAAACTTATCATTTAATCTGAGAAAAATGTTTTAGATCTTATACAAAGTTAAAGTTATTAAGCTATATTGATGTATTGGTTTGATCTGTCATTTGAGCTTCCAATTTCTGAAGTTCATCAGTTCTTGGAGATAAGCTGATTTCTTGATCTCCTCGAGTCTTAATGTTTTGGAAATGAAATTGAGCAAATTTGTATTATTAGTTTGTTTCAGTTGAGTTATTATGAACTATCATTAGAAAATAGAATATCAGATCATAGTGCTCATTACTGCAGGTTCTGTTCTGAAGTTGTATACGTTGCTATGCCTAACAATGATTGTATTTTTCTGGTCTCACAGGTAGTCTAATGTATGTTTGTTGTAAGAAAGACGAGAAATTCAAAACAAACATCACGGTGGAGGAGGAGTTTCTTCCTCGCCAGAAGGGCGATCTCACGATCATGTATGATGTAACCAGAACGTATGACTCTAGCTACTGGGCTCAGGTCACGATGGAGAATCACAATGCGCTTGGTCGTCTTGATAACTGGAAATTGAGCTGGGATTGGATGAGAGATGAATTTATCTACTCCATGAAAGGAGCTTATCCCTATGTTGTTGATTCATCTGACTGCATTTTTGGTCCACAAGGTACATTTTACAAGGAACTAGACTTCTTTAATGTATTGAACTGCGAAAGAAGGCCAACGATCATTGACCTGCCTCCAACAAAGTTCAATGACACAACCCTTGGGTTTAAACCCTCTTGTTGTCGAAATGGTACAATTTTGCCTTCGTCGATGGACCCCAGCAAGTCAACTTCAGCTTTCCAGATGCAGGTTTTTAAAATGCCTCCGGATCTTAACCGGTCTGAGCTCTCGCCACCTCAGAACTGGAAGATCAATGGTACACTTAACCCTGATTATCAATGTGGCCCTCCAGTTAGAGTAAGCCCAAGCCAATTTCCAGACCCAAGTGGGTTACCCTCGAATTCTAATGCAGTTGCTAGCTGGCAGGTGGTCTGCAATATCACTCAACCCAAAGGAGCAAGTCCCAGATGCTGTGTATCATTTTCTGCTTACTACAATGATTCAGTTGTACCCTGCAACACCTGTGCATGCGGGTGCCCAAAGAACACAGCTAGGACTTGTAGCGCAAATGCTCCGGCTGTTCTTCTTCCACCTGAGGCACTTCTAATACCTTTCGTGAATCGAACTGCCATGGCTAGAGCTTGGGCTGGCCTGAAACATCGATCAATCCCAAGCCCTATGCCCTGTGGAGATAATTGTGGTGTTAGTATTAATTGGCATGTTTATACAGATTATAACCGTGGATGGAGCGCCAGAATCACTATCTTCAACTGGGATGATATTACATTTGCAGATTGGTTTGCTGCTGTACAATTGGACAAATCAGCAGCAGGTTTTGAAGCAATGTACTCCTTCAATGGAAGTCTTCTGCAAGGAGTCAACAACACCATAATAATGCAAGGCCTCCCTGGGTTGAACTATCTTGTTGGTGAAACTGATGCTGTAGATCCAACAAGGAACCCTAGGGTTCCTGGAAAGCAACAGTCTGTGATTTCATTTACCAAGAAAGGTATAGCAGAAATCAATGTACCTGCTGGTGATGGATTTCCAACCAAAGTATTCTTCAATGGGGAAGAATGCTCGCTTCCAAATTTCTTCCCAACAAGCAACAGCAACAGAAGAAATTCGACAACAATTTTATCAATCCTCCTTGCAGCTTTGGTCTTCATGCTGATGAAGCAGTAGCTGGGAAGCTGAAAACTTTCTACTAATTCTTTTCATTCTTTCATGGCGGTTTTCGCTAGGCGAGAAATTACAAACACTTTGACTAATATGTGAGGTTTTGTGAATTTGATTTATGGCTTGTAGATGATGTTTCTGAATGGATTTGAATATATACTTTAGTAATAGCATTTTTCCTTTTAAGTGAATGTACAATTTGACATGATTTTTAGGCATTATTGCTGAACATTAATGTTAATATTCATTTGATCTCTTTTTAAAGGTTTCATGGCTATTCATGTTTTGTTATTATTATGGGTTTGCTCGTATGTTACGACACCTGAACTTCTACGTGATACCTGAATTTCAATTTCGGCTTGAACCCCAATAAAGAATATGTTCACGCGGCATTTAACTAGGACTTTTTTAAAGTTCCAAAATTTACAGCATACATGATATCATAGCACATGAGCAGCTCAATAGTTAGTTTTCAGTTTTCACTCAAAAAAAATGCAGGAGAAAGGGCGAGGAATGAAAGGACAAAGAAAGGGAACTTGATCAAAATTTAAGTACAAGAAAACATCATGAAAAAGAAATTAAAATTACCCAAGACTTATGTCTAGAGGTATCAAATGGAATATATATACATCAAAGGTCAAACTCCTGAAATTAAGAAAATATAATAAGAAAAAGAAAAGAAAAGAACAAGATGGCGGAGAAAAAGAAAGAAAAAAACTTGATCTGTTATTAGAGTTAGAAAGGTTCCTAGAATTCTGAAAATGCCTAAAAAGTTGAAGTTGTCTCCATAATTTCAAACCAATGGACACCTCCACAACCACAAGCACCTAAAATTAGTTGCCTTCTCTCACTAGATTTTCCAACCAAATGCAGCCAAAATTTTGCATGTATGCCCTTGGCATTTCATGCCCGTGCTATCGTACAAGTTCTGCAAATACCTTCCAACTGAATATGTAATCTGGAGTTCCCCATGAACGTGGATCATATACACAAAGCAAATTTACCTATGCAAAATCAAGCAATCCTGTCTTCTGATAAGAAAATAACAAAACAAACACTAACTTGGAACTGCTTCTTCCCTCTGCTTCCAGAAGACATAAAATCAGATTCTTCTGTGACAGTACGTATGTACATCAGAAATTGCAGTAGCGGAGAGAATTGCTACACTGGAATATTATCCAAGGGATACCCATCAAAGTCAAACTCATTTTCAGCTCCCTGCTGCTGCAAAATTGAAGTTTTTGTCACAAAAAGTTAAAAACTTTTAAGTCATAAAAACCAATACAAAGAGATAAAGAGAGATAGAGAGACAGTGAGACAAAAAGGGACGGACTTGTTTGAGAAGTGCGCTCATGAGATCTTCTTGGCCAAATTGATCAGGAAAGAGGCTAGTATCATGAACTGTTTCTGACTTGATACTCACTGAATTATCAACAAAGAAGTTGTTGACATGTTGTCCTACACTTTGTGGATTCACATGATCCGTAGCATCCCCAGCAGAAAACATGGGCTTGCCAACAGCAGAAGATATATTCTTGTTCTCTCCAGACATATGGCTAGAAGAAAAGCCTTGATGAGATAGAACTGATGGCCCAACATCACGGTTGCTTTGTATATTGTTGTTTTGTTGAGATGCAATTAAAGTCATCCCAACATTCTGTAGATCCCAGTCATGGGATTTATGCTGATTCAAATCTCTAAAAATGTCATAACTAGGCATGAGTTCCACCGACCCTTTTATTTCTGGGTTAACATCTTCTTGAAATGCCCCTTTGGATGTAAGACCAGATATCCCAGGAGAATTTCCAAGAGGAAAGCTATTACCAGATAATTCTGCTGTACTGTTCAATGGGAAATTCAATATTGAAGGAGATTGCGAAATTGGGTTATATCCAGTTCCTCTACCATTTTCAGCTAAGCCATTTCTCACTAAAACTCCGCCAGCAATTGCACTAGATATGACAGGCTGGCCTACAGACGACGGGATTTCATTCAGCATCTGGCCTCTGGACTGAGATTGGGACATCTGCATCAGTAAAGAATTACTCTGAACTCCATGAGTATTGACTTGCATGTTCATACTACCAAGAGATTGAGCTGAATGATGCAAATTTGCAAGCTGCTTAGGCTCCATACTTGTTGGGATTCCATGAAGTAAGTTCATCTGCTTATTTCCACTACTCAATTGTTGTTGCTGTTGCCCATCACCAAACCTCAGTTTTGGATTCTCAAAACTAAAGAGATTTCTTTGGTCACCAATAGGCATAGGAATTCTAGATTTTACTGCTGGTCGACCAAGCCCCGCAGCTTGAAGAGTTGCAAGGCTTTGGGCTGGTATCCGCCCGGTCGCAGCAAGAGTCTGAAGATCGAGTCCATCGAGTGAAGACAATGGCCCGTATGGTGCTTCTTGAGGACTGATAAAAGGATTGCTCAAATTGTTCTGGTGCTGCGAGACCCCACTTAATCTTCTAAGATATAATCGATATTTCTGTACAGTTACAGAAGGATAAGTCTATTATATTATTTGAATAACAGTTGGAATATTCTGTATTCTAAGATTATCTATTCCATACCTGAAGGTGGCTAGCAACATTTTCCCTAGTGAGCCCAGGAACATTCATCAACTCTAGAATTTTCTTAGGAACAGCTTCTGTACCCACATAAAATGTGAAAAGGATAGTGTTTTATTAGACCAATTACAGAAAATTTCACATGCAAAAAGTTGAGCACTTGACACAAAACATTATAAAAAACCTCTAAAAACTGAGATGCTTCAGAAGAAATAAGAAACAAGAAGCTTCTTGTCTTTGTTTCTTCAATTACCCAAGAAACAGAATCTGACTAGGAATCTTGAAATGGGATATTATCAATATCATGTTGTATGGTGTATAAAGATTCCAACTTTTCTGTTCAACTTCATTTAATCTTATTTCAAATCAAACCCAATACTCAAGTGTAATTATCAAAATTATCCTAGATTCCATTTGCTTATCCCAAAAAGGCAAGCAGATGTGATGAATCGAAACGGGTAACCACTGCAAGATTTCTCGTCATATTCAAAATTCTCACATTTCGCAATCATATGAAAAACAGGCAGCAAAAAAATCATAACCAAATTAAGGAATATAAGTAAGAGAGGAAGGAAGAAAGAGGGGAAAAAAAAAAAGGACATTGCTGAAGTGAAGTTACATACTGTCAATGCCAAGTTGATTAACTGCCGTAACAAACTGTTGATGAAGTTCAACAGACCAAACTACACGAGGCTTCTTTAAAGTAGAAGTATCATCCCTCTCTTCTGCTTCTTCATCCTCATCTTTCCTCTTCTTCGAGTTTCTCCAACTCCCTTCATTGGCCGAAGATGAGTAATCTGCATCGTCAGAATTTTTCAACTGCCTATCTCCTTCTTCTACACTTCCAGATTGTTCCATATCCTTCCAATCATGCTTCCTCTTCCTAACCACATGCTGCCATATATTCTTCAATGCCTCGATTCGAACTGGCTTAATCAAGTAATCACAAGCACCGTGTGTAACCCCCTTCATAACAACATCTTTCCCATCATCCGCAGACATCACTGTAAGTTCACAAATTATGTCTGAGACCCCAGATCAAAGGCTATAAATAAATGTACCTTAAGTGACAGAAACTTACTTATAACAGGCAGATCCATTTCCAGACCAATGTGTTCAAGGAGCTTAAATCCATCCATGTCTGGCATATGAACATCACTTATAACAATATCATACCCATTTTTGTTCTCGCGAAGCATCGACAATGCTGACTCTGCTCTATTGCATTTAGTAACTGAAAATTCCCATTAAACTCGATCAATCAATCAAATCAACTAATCCAAAGACCCCAGATTAAAGATCAAATTCAATTAATATCTTCCAATTTGCCATAAATCTTTCAAAATACAAGTCGGGTAAAGGAGATTTATAAGCTTAATCAAATGCTTAATTTTTGAACTAAGCATAATTGCAGCTCAAGATGTGACCCAAATCCAAATCTAAATATGGATAAACCTATCTGTTTATGAAAAATTCAGTAAGATGACAAATAATTACTAAAGCCCTCCAAATACATCCAAAATTAACCAAATAATTCCTTAAAAGCTCAGAAATTGACAATAAAACAACAAATTAAGAAAAATTATACCAAAAATAGAGAAAAGTATAATTAACAAACTAAGACAGAATCTTTATAGTACCTTCATAAAGACAGGTTTTGAGCATCTTTTCCAAGATCATAAGACATGTTGGATCATCATCAACAACCAACACTCGTAGACCTACCGGAAACAGATCACGACCACCGTCTCCGGCTTTCCAAGCTACACTAGAGCTAGCCGTTGACATCGATCCTTTCCCGTTACTAAAACTCATAGCTCTTCAAAAGAAAACCCTTCGATCCCAAAAACAAGAAGAACACAACAAAAACTAAAGAAAGCAACTAAATTTCACATATTTGAAGTTGGGCATCAAAAAGAATTGATACCCAGTTGAAATAAGAAAGAACCCAGTTGAAATAAGCAAGAGGAAGAAGAAAAGAAGAGATTTTTGGATTATTAGAGTAGAGAAAATTTTATTTATAAATATTTATTTGTGGGATTGAAAGTTGAAGATGAAGATGAAGACATGGCTTGTATCAGCTTCTTCAAGCTCAATTTCTCTGTTTTCTGAGTAATTTTTTAATGGATTTATTTATAATTTAATTTTTTTTTTTTTTTGCTGGATTATTTTATTCAAAAGGTGGGACCGTCCTGGAAGAGTGGATCCAGCTCACACATGGAGTTAACTAACTCCACCGCTAAATCTACTCTACTACTACAACAATAAAACAAAACTCTTTAACGTTAAAAATTTTGTCTCCTCTTTTTTACTTTTTACTACCTTGTACTTTCTTTTGTTTTCAATTTTATCCCACTCTTTTCACCCCAATTTAATTTATCAATTATTTAAATTTTCATGCCATCAATAATTATAACAATAATCATCTTCAATATACATTAATTTGAGAGCAAATGGAGAATTTGAGTTCTATTCTTGAAAGAACACGTTATTTATTGTAAATAGTTAAGCGAATTCAGAATACTTTTGTCTAAAGAAAAAAAAAACGCGATTGGATTTTTTTTTTTACTCCATATTATTTGTTTTTGTTAAAAATGAAACCTCTAGCTATAAATTTAATATATTGTTGCTTGAAGCAAGCTAGTGTGTAGGGGTTTAGTTTTAGTGATTTTTTTTTTTATGTTGATGATTAGGTCATCTTATGATTTAAAAACCAAAATAAATCAAAATGGTAACTTGAATTTTAAAATTCAATTAGTAAGCTTTCCTTTTCTGAATTTAAAATTTTAAATGCAATTATTTTCTTTCAATTTTTCCATAATAATTCATTGTTAATATATAATATATTCCCATATGATAGATGAATAAAAATAATAATGATATTATTCCATGATTAATAATTCAGTTTGCATCTTTCTAGTCTAAGCCAGCTTAGATTAGAAGACAACCACACCCTGTTCATAATTGATCCATAAACACTGATTTTCTAACTTTTTTTTCCCCTTAATTTATTTTTGACTAATTTAATTTCAAAATTCTCCTTTTTTATAAATATTTTGTTCTTCAATTCTCATAAAACTCATAATCATCGGAATTTAAACTATCTTATTACTCAAAATCTCTTACCATTTTACAGATTTTTTGTTCCTTTCAATAAACGACGAAAATGCGGTAATTCTCAATACCCTAATGAGGAAATTATGATTAATCTTCTCATATTAAGCTAATTTGGTATTCAATATGGCCATATCTACTTTATTAATTAAAATCTTATAAATACTTATTTTTTGATTAACCAAGATCTAAAACTACACATATTGTACTAGTATTGTGTCACATTCTTTAATAAATAAATATGGCTTAATTAGCACCTAAGAAAAAAAAATTAATTACTTCAAGAAATCAAAACTATTGACCAAAATAATGACACCCTACACCCAATCTTTATGCATGTATTTATGTATACATTGCCTGCATCTTGGAATAAACTTAAACAGCTCAACACCCACATGTTCATAAATACTCATATCTATTTCCAAATTGTTATAAATATTTATACAAATCAAACAAAATGTTGTATAGTTTTTAAGAAAATGTAACTTCAAATAAATATTGAAAATGTCATATGGAATATGATTAGAATGCGAGGTTTCAAATTAATCTGTATGAGAATCCATCTAATAAATTGTAACTTAAACTAAAAAAGTTTACGATTAATCACAAATCTTATGAAATTTTAAAAAATATATGTCGAAATAGTAAAGAGAGTGTTTAAGTGAAAGTGTAACCGAAAGTGTTAGCTAACATTCATCTTCTTATGAATCTGATTTCTTTTTAATGAATCAATATAACATTCCCAAAATTTATAACTCCCATATTGAAAATAAAATTTTTGTAAATTTTTAATTATTCAAAAACTACAAACTTTAATATGATGTAATTTATAATACTATATATATACTAATGTTGGCATGGCAACCACTACTTGCAATTTGCAAATGTGGGTTTGGTTTGTATTTCCACTTTCAAGTTCCAACACTGGTTTACTTATATATAAATATATAAAGAATATATATATATATATATATATATATATATACCAGTATATATTTTTTTGCTTTTTTTAAGGTTACTTGTAGAAAAGCTATTTCTTCAGCTACTTGGATTTTCTTTAATGGGTCAGAAAAGGTGAAAACAAACCAACCATATAACCCAGTCCTCTCTTTACGGATTCCCCGTGATATTTCTAACTTTTTTTTCTTTTTTTGAAAATGCATATTTCCAACCATTAAACGGAACACTTTTTTTAAAAAAAATAAAAAACGCCTCCAAATTTGATAATCAGTTTTTGTGCCTTCTTTTTTGAAATAATAAATTTACTGCTACTACCGAACGCATAAACCAGTTGTGATTTATTATGAGTTAATTAAAAGTTTCGAATTCGAATTTTAAAAATATAACTAATTAATTGTTTCAAAATTCGGGTAAACCAACTTTTGTGATCTTAATCAACTCGAATCTAAATTAATAAGGTTTGTGATAGTTTTCGGGAAGCTGAATTGTTAAATAAAATAAAATTCACCATCCATCCTGTTGCTTTCTTTTGCTGCTGCTGACACCTTCTTTTATCTTCTCAGCATTTAAAAAAAACCACCATCCCCTGTACTGACACGTGTCGTTTGCCGCCGCAGATTTAAGACAAGGTCTCTTGGGCTTATATTGTTCCTTCCTCTTTTCCATCCATTTCGTTCTCTTCTTCTGCATCTTTTTGGCATTTTTTGTTCTGCCCATTTCGTTTTCTTTAATCTGTTATTACCAATTCCTTTTACTATAAATTTTGAAAACTACAGCTCAATCCACAGCAATTTTAAATTGTTTTTCGTGGTATTAAAATGTAATATTTTAACTTTTATTTTTTTTTACATTTAATATATTGTGGCTTTTAAAATAATTTTTATTAAGAGCTATACACCTAAAGTTATAAATATAGGCAGACTTATTCTGTATTTACTACAAGAGGCTGACGTGATAATAACTTTACCATTACAGTAAAGCTCCTCTTTACCTTTTAATAATATAAAAATAAATAAATAAAAGAGCTTAAATAATTAAAATTGCTAAACATATATATATATATATATATAACTCACACAGTCTTTATGAACATAAGGACATGTTATTTAACAACTCTACTAAATCCCAATCACAAACTACTAAACATAGACTAGCATATAATTTTCTCACAAAGAGTAGCTTTTTTTACTAAGTAATAACATAATTAAATCTGAATTTATTAGTAATAAAAATTAATGACTCCATAATAATAAAGAACTCTGTTTTTTAGTGGATTTGCTTTTCTTTTTTACTGCAACAAAAGCTGTGTTGTATAGGTGAAAAAGGTATTACTGAAAACGTATATTCCCTTATGAGCTATGAGAACTTTTCTGTATTTCGATGAACTTTATTATATTTTCTTACTCAAAACCCAATAAAAAGCTTCATCTACCTTAGCAACCCTCCAAATTCTTGCCTCTTAACTTTTCAAGTTTTAAAAAAAAAAAACTATATATGGATAAATTATTACTGTGTAAAGTGTAAAAAGTTTTGACTTTTAATTCTCAATTCCTCTCTATTAATTGATGTACATAATAAAACGAATTGTTGGTTATCTGTTCAAAACTTGTTTAAAATCACTCGTACTCAGTTAATAAGTTCAAATTTTGAAGCTCATACAAAAAAAGGGCAAAAAAAAAAACAATAAGTGATGATCAACGCATTGTTTGTTTTAACAAATTTCTTCTACTAAGTCAGTTTCAAAATACATGTTTGTGATATATATCATAACGCCTCATGGATTCTACCTCTCTACGTCACTCAGTCTGAACTAATTTCTTATAGTTAAGTTTAGCATGTATACATAATGTATGTATCGATTTTTGATCATTTTTCATATTAAGAAAGTTTAAATTAACTTATTGGGGTCAAATTTTGAAAATTTTTAACAATATTTCTCCAAATAATAGGTAAAAAAATAATGAATTTTGTCTAATTTGAGTGTTTTAAAATTATTTTGCCCCAAGAATGTGATATCCTAAATAGATTTACCCAAAATCTTCAAAGGGAAAATGATTAGCTAATAAATTAGTATTGTTAATTAATTAACTAATTTAATAATATAAGGAAATGCTTTTAAGGGAAATCGAATATGTGTAACTACGAGCAAATTAATATCACGCGCGAATTAATTTAGACAATAAATTAGCTTCGTTGGAGCTTGCCACATGGCGTCTCGTGGAAGTGGAGAAAAATAAAATTAAGAAAAAGTTTAATTACTTAAACATTTTAGTTTTGTCATCTTAAAAAAATAGGGAAATTTATAAAAATATTCCTATATTTTACCCTATTCTACATTTTTCTTCCTTTTTTTTTTTTTAGATAAAAATCTCTCTATGTTATATTTCCATTGACAATAACCTTTTTCTGTCTATTTTTTCTGTCAAAATAATGATTAAATGACCAAAATGAAATTTTTACACGCCCATTTTGAAAAAACTCAAAAATCAAGGACTGAATTGATATTTTTAAACTTTTTCTTCTTCCTTGAACGCAGGCCTAACTACCGGCCATCGAACCACCAAGCTCCGCCGCCAAACTGCTTGGATCTGCTCTGCCGTTCATTCAAGCTCCATATCCGTCCACCGCCTGTACCATCTCAGGAACCCACCGGATTTTGATATGGTGACGTATGGATTTCAAAATGGGTTGTGAATGGCTGGGATGAAGGAAAATGAAATGGTGAGGGAGGGGATTTCCGTCGCATCCTCCGCCATAAGCGACCAACTTGCGATCTGAGAGTACCAATCGAACTCTCTCCCGTCAGTGAGTCCTCCGATGCCCTCAGATCATCCATCAGACCACCGGAAGCCAACGACAAATTCAGTCGAAGATCTGGATCGCTGCCTATGCAAAATAGTTTACCTCGACTTTCTGTCGAGTTCCAACCAAAATTCGGTAGTTTTTCGATTGGTTTCCAGTCGAAAATCACCTTTATGAAGTGATTCCACCTCATTAAAGACGAGTTTCGGCAAGCACAACAACGTGGCGGCGACGGCGGCTCAAAAGAGACGAAAGAAAAGGGAAGAAGAAGATGAACAGTACAGAAAATATATGAATAAATTATTTTATCCATAAATTATAAGAAAAAGTTTAATTATTTAAACATTTTAGTTTTGGCTTCTAAAAAAAATATTGAAAACTTATATACTTTATCTATCGTATAAAATTTGTTACGATATAATAAATTATTTTTCCTACTAAAAATATGCTATGAAATAAAAGAAGATTTTTTTATTTAATTACATACTAAATTTATAGTTTCTTATGAGATGTAATTATATTTTTATGAATTAAACGATTAATATTTAATAACATTTAATTTATAAATATACTTATTATCAAATTAAATTTGAAGTATATATATATATTATTGGTTAATGTAATATAAATGAATATATTTTTGTTTCGAGTAATCACAGTCGGTGGGTTAACTTTATATTATAGAGTAATCATTCAAGTTCTTTTTAGCATTAACTAATTGAGATTAACACATGTTAGGTTAACTTATTTTCCACACCTAAACTCTTTTTTTTTTTAAGAAAAAAAAATTTAACTAATCAAGAGTTATTATTTGCTTAAAACCAAAAAAAAAATAATTAGAGAAGCAAAGAGAAAAAGGGCCTGGCCACATAAGCCAAGCCAAAAGTATGTAAAGGGACCCGCAGACCCACTTTGAAGGAGTCCACATCAGCACGGGGAGGAGGAATAGACGTGACGTGTTAAACGATCTTGAACTAACAATCTGACGGACACGTGGTACTGTCTTTAGCGTAGAGAGAGTGGGCCCACCAAAGGGCCAATTTGTTACCGAGTTGCTGAGTGGGCCAACGCGTAAAAGAGGTGGACTGGGCCCACAATGAAATCAAGGGCCCACACACGGTGTACGTGCTCACTTGTTACGCAATTCTCCCCATATACAAAACAAGTCAATGGTTAGCAGCCGTAGATCTTGAAGCTATTGGCTATTTATCTGGTTAGGTGTGGGTCCAAAAAGGCAGCATCACCATTTATGTGTTTTTTCGGACAGCTTTTTTTTTTTTTTGAGAGGTAAGCAGTAAATAAAAAATACAAAAGAAATTGATTGTTTTTTTTTTTAAATTTGTTATCAGTTTGATCGTTTACAATGAGTTCGAATTTTTTCATTAATAGTTGTATTACTATCTCCATTTTTCTCTTATCTTTATATTTACTATTTTACTAATACCAATAAAAATCTATTTTTTATCAATACCAATATAGAAATAATAATAAATAATTACTAACTCTTTAAAAAACTTATTTTTTACCAATACCAATAAAAAAATAATAATAAACAATTACAAAACTTACTATAAATGGAAATGTAAACAATTCAAAAAAATTTAAAAACGGAAATGTAAACATATCATAAAAACGAAGGTAGTATTTTTTATCTAAATAAAAAATTTTTAAGTACAAATACATATAAACCGAGTAGATGTGATATTTTTGTAAAATCAGTGCCTACTCCTCACGTACATCTTTCACAATGTTATATGCTATCCAGTCTTTTCCCTCATATCACCTATTCTTCCAAGTCAAATTTTTTATTATCTTCGGATTATAAAATCAGTTATCTTTGAAATACTTTGAATCCCACCAACAACATTGGAAATTCAACAACTACTACTTGACACAAAAATAGAAAAGCAGCTACCTTTTCCTCAGTTCACCTATTATTTCAAGTAATAAAGATCGTTTTTGTAGGAGTACTATCTAAAATTGCACACTCGGTTGCTGTAATTTTGTAACACTCTTTAAATTGACTATTTTCTAACTGAGTAAAGAGTGTCATAATTAATGTTATATGGTATAAAGAATATTATTACAACTGACTAAAATGAAAATTACAATTAATTACAATGTTAAATATAAATTTCCTTTTTCCTCGATCTGTTGGTCTCCTAGCCTTCTGGCTTCGTTCCTACAGTATTTGCCAATCTACGTTTCCTAATGGGCTCTACTTTGATTATTCTGGTCTTTTGTACATCTTTCCAAAACTTACAAGTTTAGCATACACTAAACTTACTAAGCCTTACGCTTAGTGGGTACTTTACAATTTCATCCCACACACATATATAATTGACAAACTAACCTAAAATGGCCTAATTAAATTCTAATTGTGTGTAAACAAAACATTATATCAAATCAAGCATGTCCGAGATATCTACGGTGGAAATGTGAGAGACAGCCAATTACGATAGCGTTTGATACAAAGACAATTTAAAATGACACTCTAATACACTTTTTCACAAAGTTGTGCATATCTTTCTATCAATGTAATTTCTTTTCTCTATTTGAATAAAAGATCTACATTTTCATTCAAACACAATAATGGGCCCCTAAATATACTTCAGCCTAGATTAGTTAATTGTTCAGGGTTGGGAAAACTATATGAATAACTTATGCAGGAAATTGAGTTCTGAGATAAAGTTATTGCGAACACTTACATAAAAGTTAGATTTTTGTGCTTCGTTCAATTGATGATGATCCAACAAGATTAGCCAGTTTTCAAAACCTTGAGCAGCCAACAGTTACTTTTTATTTTTCTTTTAAAGGATATTATTATTATTATTTTGTGTACTTCAACTTTTTAATTTTCTAAACGGTATCACAAGACATGAATGCATTTAAAATCATTCAATAATCCTAAACTAATCCGGATCGAAGCATAACAGAAACCATTAAAATTAACGCTTATGACGCTCTAAAAAGATTATTTTCTTTTAGTTTGTTTAAAAGTTTTATCGAGCATCCAATTTAAATATTTATTTCAATAAATCCGATATTCTATCTTCTTTAACTTCTCAACAAACATTACTCTAAAAAAAATTGTTTAAGAAACGTTTAGATAGCTATAAAGAGGTTTACGAGTATGTATTTATAGGGAAAATAGATAATGATTATTCTTCAAATTTTAATATAATTATTCAATAGCTATAAGTTTGTTATTCGTAATTATCATTTAATTTTTTTTATTTAAAATTTTTAAAAATAACTCACATACTTTTTAAAAGATTTGTTTCTAAAATCACCTACTTACTTATAATATGGAATTTGACATCTGACATTCAAATCATGAAAATATATTCAAAAGAAAACTTTGTAATATGAAAAAAAATATATATATAAACACCACACTATTACATTATTTTAAAAGTGTATTTAAAAATATATTTAATTTTATTTAATTTCATTTCATATTTTACTGTAAAAAATTCGTTATACATATTTTGATATAATTTAAAATATATTCATTTGAAACAGTACATGAAATGAATATTTTACAGTAAAACGAATTTTTTATAAATTATAAAAATTAATAGGAGCAACAATTAAAAATTATAAAATTATCCCTATGATTTCATAAAATATATTATACAGTCCATTGAATTTGAAAAAATAGACTAGTTTATCCATATATTTTAATTTATTAGGCAAATTCATCCTCATGCTAGGATAATATTATCTTGTTTTACATTAATTCTCTGACTAGTTATCTAATTAATCTTACTAGCTTGATAAGTAATAAATTTATTCTAAAAGTATTTATAGTTTTCTTTTTCAAATTCAATTTTTTAATTTTTTTTGTCAAAACGAATATGAAATAGTTTGTTGAAATGGAATTATTTATTTCTCTTGAAATCTGTTCAATATATTTTGTTTTACACGCGTCATTTTTTAGGGGGCTTGCAGCCATTATGTGGCATAGAAATTACGTTCCGGACGAAACTTAACAGTATACCCCTTATTCGAATAATAAATTGAAAGGATTTTATTTAGGTGAGAAATAATTGAAGTGAAGCATGGAAATGGAATTAAGAGAAGGGATACCCTATGTTTAGTACCTTATGGAATTAGATCCACACCCCTCTTAATATTTATTAGGTACAATTTGCCAGCCTCGCAACCAAAAAACAGAAAAATTGTAGGTCCATCTCTCTCTTTTTTTTTTTAAAATTATAATTATTGTACTGAAATGTACTAAAGTCAAGTCATATAATGATATTTATTACTTTCAAGTTTTACCATACCATCAATATGCTTTTCTTTTTTTTTTTTTTTGGGTACATTTTCGGATTTTCCACTTGCATGATGCTATCATTGGCTTTTGATTAATTGTGTCTGGCACTTATTAATTTTGTTTTGTTGTTGTCCAGATTGTTTCTTTTTCAATTTTCAATTATAAAATGAGCTGAGACTGAGTTTGTCAAATTTATAATAAAATTAAAATTTATCTTGATTTGAGTTAGAGAACCGGATGGGAGTCTTAGCATAACGGTAAAGATGTTGTTGCGTCTATGTTAAAAAAAAAAAAAAAGATGTCGTTGCGTGACTAAAAGTCACGGGGTTCGAGCCGTAAAATTAATCTCTTGCAGCAAATGCGAAGTAAAACTATTTACATTTTCGTGCGTACGGCTCTTCTCTGGACCCTTCATAAATGTAGAATATTTTCGTGCACCGAACTGTCTTATTTTTTCAGCTAGAGAAGCATACTCATGTTCAACTTATTTACAAATATAATTTGAATTTAATAAGTCAAAATGACGTTAATTTTTTTTTCTTAATGTTTATTTATGAAGTTGGGCTCATAATTGAATTTGATAAATAAAGTTCACAAATAAATTCAACAAGTCAGAATCAAAATATAGTTTATTAATCGAACTCAAATGCTCAATTTGTTTATTCGAGTGGACAAACAAATTCTTGTTAAATAAAGCATGATACATATAGTTTTATTATTCTTGTTTTTAAAGTTTGGTAAATTGTAATTCAATAGAATTGCAAATGTTACTAAAATTTATCATAAAATTATGGAAAAAAAAAACCATATTGTTTATTAAATTCGTATTACAAGACATTACATCAATATGAAAAATAGTAGCCAAATAAGTACAAAGTATCGCATTCATTAAAAATTTTTCCAATAATTGACATTTGTCCAATGGATTCAATTTTACAATTTGAAGCAAGAAATATAAGTATATTTCTTTTATTAAAGCACCGAACAAATTATATGGACTATATAATAGCGATAGTTTTTTTGAGTGGTCACGCAATAAGGAGCAGTCCTCTTTTTAAAGACATATTTTATGTAGGGACATACCCAATTTCTTCTTATAGGAGAAATTTAAGACCGGTGCAACTTTTAATATTTGTCAAATGTTCTCGAATTATTATTTTTTAAATCTATAAATAATAATTATAGAACATTCACATAACATGGCCTTTTTCACCTCATAAACTTGTGTCCTTTAGGAATAAAATTAATGTTTTAATTATGCATTGAATCAAAATATAGTAGAGTACAAAAAAAAAAAATCATTAGAAAAAATAAAGGGGGGAAATTTAATGATGTATGTATCTCAAGTTGGCAAAATGGAAGCATGTGTATAATATGAATGGATCAAAATGTATATATTCGTTCCGTTCCGTGCGATGTCCTTTGCATGTGGATAGTACAAAAATTTTAGGTATCCACATGATATGTCTTCAATGATGACTCCCGTTCTTACTTATAATTACAGCAACCAATTATTTACTTTTTGTATAAAATATAATAACATATAAATGGAATTGAAACTTTACTATCTCATTGTTTTTTTTTTTAATAAATGTGTTCGGTAAATATAGTATTTAATTGTCTGAATAAATTATTTAAAAAATGCTAACAATTAAAAATATTATAAAGGTTAGCTTTTGATAATTCTACGTCTGTTAATTACAATTACACTTAATCGTTTGAATAGCTTTGAAATGTCATTCAATTAACAATCTAAGCTAATATTTTGACAGTTTAAATACTTGAAATAATCGTCAAAGTCACCCACATTTATCGATTCTCGTTGCAAAATTATTACTGATGGTATCGTTATGAAAAATAGGATTTGGTATTTTATTTATAAAAACGTAAAATATTTACTTGAAAAATTATTGTCCAACAAGTACCACACCATTGGATTAACATTAATAGGGTGAAAAGGCATGCTTAATTTGGTGAATTAAAAGATGGGAAATGATATAGAAGATTTGAAGTACCATGACTTTAATTGTAGAAGTGATTAGGTAGAAATAAGAGTGAAAGGTGGTGGTGGTGGGGGCGGAGTTGGTGGTGGCCGGAACTGGCCAAGATGACAGCATTGAGCCAATATTATTATTATTGGGAAGAATGGTGAGTCAACATCTATGATTTGGATGGTAGAGTATCCTTTTTTTTTTACCCCCAATCAGAAGCCCAAAGGGTCTTAAATGTTAACTTATCAGTACACTTAGTTAAGTCAACATTTTGGTTTGCTGACGCACTCAATAATATTAGGCCCATTCCACCGACAGTCCATACGTCGTATAATACTACTGGGTCGTATCTAATATTGGGCTTGGGCTTTCAACTAGACTGGATTGTCTGGCCCATCATAGATGCCGAAAATGCAAAAAATGCTCTCGTTGAGAGTCGAACTCAAGACCTCCCGCTTACTAAACGGGTGCTCTAACCAACTGAGCTACGAGAGCTGCTTGTTGGAGTAATTGCCCGTTATATAAAAATAAATTATAATTGGGAATAGTACACGCGCTTTAGTGACCTGATCCAATAATTTTACCATCGTGACGTAGCAAAAAAAATCTAAATGGATAATAATATTTTAGGTGTCTGAACTTTCTTACCATTTCTCTTTTTGTGTCTAAACTTTGGAAATGAATAAAAGAGTGTTAACTTTATAAAAGCTCAAGTTTCGATGCTTGAACTTTGGTAAATCTAATTCTTTGATGTCCGAACTCCACGTGGCAAGGAAGCTCAGGTGAAGTCAACTGTTACGTCGTCCACATTGGATTTCTTGTTGATGTGGCCTTAGCAACGTTAGGTTAGATGCTAACCAAGAGGGTTAACGGAGGTCGGGTCGGATCTTGCAACAAAGAAACCCCACACAATTTGGACAATCAATCTTCTGCCTCCTCTTCTCTCCACCACGATGCTCCTCCATGTAAATGCTAGCAAGATTTTTTATTTTATTTTAAGAGCAAATGCTAGCAGATTGAGACGGAAATTTTAAACCAAATTAAGATAAAAATTTTAAATCAGATTGTAAATGTACCAAACAACATAATTGCCCACAATTAAAGTGAAAAAAATTTAATCACAAATCAAAAATCCTAAATCAAAAATCACAAATAACAAATCAAAAGTTTAAGCAGAGATATGAATACTCTTCCTGCATCAAAAACGGTTTGAAACTTCATCTCTTATTTCATCACAAATAAATTGAATATCCAAAAGCCAATAAAAGCGCATGTCTTATGCACGACATAACCTCTTCTTCCTACTTTGAACCAGCCACATGAACCAAAAAACCTAGAGAGTTTAATAAGGAACCAAATACTGATGAAACACGTCGGAGAAAGATAGAGGAGGGTGAAGCTGCTTCTGGTCGATTCGTCTTGGGCTGTTTCCGATGTCGGCGACGAGGGCTTTGATATGGAGTTGTTGATTTGATCAGAGAAGATGAAGAGTTTGTCAAAGTAGATCGATTCATTGAAAAAGATGAAGATTCAATTCTTTCGTTGATTTCGTCGGAGAAGATGAAGAGCATAATGATCTTGGATTCAAAAGTCACTGCTCAATCAGTAAAAGAATTTACTTCTTCATTGATTTGAACAATCATTGATTTCTTTTGAATCAATCAAATCTACTTCTTCATTGGAGAGTCTATCATTTTTCGTCAAGATATGATTCCTCCTCCACTAGATCACTATACTTACCAACATAAAAATACAAGAACGACACAATGCTCATCCCTTTAGAGAAAAAGATGAAAACCTAAGTTAATATATGCTATTACTGATTATACTTCCTGTTCACTTTGTCGATCGTGGTTTCAGAGAGGAAGCTGAAGACTTTAAACACTTACTAATAGTTTTGATGAGTTATTCTTAATTTCTTCAAAGAATGAAAGATTTAATCACACATTACTTTTTCTTTCTTTCACTTCATGGGATTGAAAGTGACAGAATTAAAAGTAAAATGTAACAGAAAGTGAAGAAAGAAACCTTATTTATATCATAGATTTGTTAAAAAAATAATGAGTTTTGTAAATATTAGTTTTATTTTTCATTAAAATAAGGAATTTGATCTGAAGAACCAAAAGACAAAATAGAAAATAAGAAGAAGAGAAAAAACATTTTTAGCTTTGGATTTTGGGTTAAAAGGGGCACTAATATTTTCTTCATTTGTTTGTCATTTGCTAATCAAAATTGTTTTTCTTTCCCTTTTTTTTAGAGCTAAGATTGTTTTAAAAAAAAAAAAAAAAAATTAAAGATGGTTTTCAACCCGATCCGACTCAACATATCTTAATATTCTCAGTCAGTACCTTGAATGACGTGGACAACGCCAACTCATAAAAAATACAACGTGGACGCCGGAAAAGTCTTCTCGCCAAATTCCAGCTACGACGTGGAGTTCAAACACTAAAATATGAACTTTTAAAAAGTTCAAACGTTCATTTATTCATTTTGAAAGTTGAGACATCAAAACAAAAAAGGTAAGAAAGTTCAGACACCTAAAATATTATTATCCCAATTCTAAACCCGTGATGCTAGCTACCCCACTTGTTCGTTGGGGATACGTCTTCAGTTGGGGTGGGATTTAGTCCACTTAATTAATAAATCGAACCTAGTCAATACGGTCAAGTTCAATTTTAAGTAACATATTTGCCCCCCCCCCCCCCCCTTTTTTTTTTTTTTCACCAATCCCAAATAAGCTTTTAATCAATCAAAATTTGAGTAATTTACAAGTAATTTTTTTTTTTTATAGGTCTAAGTGAGGAAAAGAAAAAGTGAGAACAATGTATTGTCATTTATGCAATATAATTAATTATAATTAGAATAAAATATATAATAATTATATACTTTTTTTTAATTTATAGAAAAACAAAAATTAAATAAGTCTATCTGCAAATTTAAGATCTCAAATATTTTAATTATTGGAACGAATTTTATTGCTAAGTTTAGAATTCGTGAGAGACTTAGTTTTTTTATAGTTACAATATATTTGGTTTAACTATTTCATATAGTAGATAATTGTTTTGTTACATTAAAAAAGATGTTTAATAAATCCTTAATTCCACTGATAGTAGGCCTGTGAATGTGCCAAGCTGTTCATGTGTTATTGGGAGTTCGACTCAATTAAAACTCATTCGAAAATAAACGCGCCAACTAGATAACTGAACGAGCCAATATCTTAAACTTCCTAAGAGGTCTGTTTAATTATATTTTCGCCTATAGCATGTATTAAATCAATATTTTTGGTTGAAAATTTCATATTTATTATGATATAACGATTAATTAATGCTTAGATAATAATTTGTATCTAAGTATCCACTCATAATCTCTTTATTTCTTTTATTTACGATTTTATAAAAAATGAACTGCTCATGAACTATTGAAGATTTGGCTCGATAAAAGCTCATTCGAGCTTGACTTAAAAAATATATGAGCCAAGCTTAATACTCCGCTCGGCTCGACTCATTTACAACCATAACTTATATCGTTAATATGGATTGCAGATGATATGTTTATTAAAGTAGAAAGTGTTAACGATTACGTGATTAACCGTTAGAGGTTCACTTTTTAAAATTATCTCCAATGCAATATTTTTTATTCTCTATTTTTTTTTAATATATATTTATAGGATCCATAATTTAATGGACAACTAAGAATATTTTCAATGCAAGAGTTGATTGCTCCAAACTGGTTGCCACGTAAGAAAAATAGAAAAGTGCTTAAAAATTATTCTCCAATACAAATATTTATCTAACCGTTAAGCTGACATGTTGATAAATAATGATTAGGAGACCTTCTATTTTTTAAGGATCTCTTAGACAATATCTACATTAAACTGGTTAAAAATTAAATTGTGGGCTCTATAATGTATTGCATTTCAGAGAAAAATTTTAAGATGAACCTATACAAATAAAAATTTAGTTACATAACGTTCACACATTCTATTTTAATCGACACATCAGTTATAATTCACATTAGCATTGGAGATGTTTTAATAACATAACAAATGTGACTTGAACATTGTCTAACAGACCCTATGTGAAGGATCTATTAGACATTGTCAATTGACACGTTAGTTTGACTGTCAGATAAATATTAGTATTGAAGTCAAATTTTTAAAAGTTCTCTATTTTTTTTTTTTACTTGGCAATGAAAGGGAAGGAATCTACGATTGTATTGCAGATGGTTTTAATAATTAAATTTGATGTTATTCCATCAATTTCTATTTGAAATTTTAGTTGCAACCACTAACTGATTCAAATTAGAATTAGATTATATTTATTGGAACTATTATAAATGAAAGACGTGGGGCAGTAAAGTGGAAAAGCTTTGGATTAAGGAGCTGCAATGTGAGGGTTCGATTCCGCTTGGCAACAAAGCTCCATGTTCTCCTGTGCGTGAGTTAATGCTTATGTAAAAAAAATATTAGAACTATTATAAATAAAAAGCGAACTTTTTAAAACACTGATAAGTATTAATTTAAAAGTAAAATGATAGTATGTATATATACGAAATTCAATATCGATTAAATTATTCAAACTTAATATGTTATTTGTTCTCAACTGCAGACCATTATCTTCTCCATAGCAACTTTAAAATTAAATTTACATTTTGAAACATCAAAGTTGATATAAATTTAAATTTGATTTTATATTATTAAAAAATCTTTAACTTCAAAACTTATTTTCTTATCCTAACATAAATGGTATTTAAATATTAGAATATTCAATCTAATCATCCATTTAATTAGTTGGTATTATTGCTATTAATCTCAATCTATAATTTCAAAGAATTATCCTTAATTTTTCTAATAATTTAATCTCACTTATTAATGTTCATAAATTTGCATTATCCATGTTAAATGATATCCTTTTTTTTTTTTCCAAATTATTTTTTTCAAAATCACTTTTTAAAAATTTGCATGGTTAGGTTTATGCACTAAGAGATGAATGTCCTGACTATGATTCCTTCCAACCACAATTTGTTGCAGGGGCGAGCTACCTTCTGTTGTGCAATCTGGGGAAGATCCACTTCTATTGTTTGGTATACATTATTTATTCAGTTTATTAGATATTTTTAAAATTAAAAAAAAAAAGAATAAATTTCAAAATGCTTGTAAAAGGATATAAGGGGTGGAAAAATAGGTACTACGTCTCATTAATTTTACATATGAAATACCATGCTCAACAAAAAATTCGGAAAAATCTAAAGTATGTATACTATAAACATGAGCAATTTGAATCAAAATAAATTTTTAGAAATTGAGAAAAATTTTATTTTGAAAACCATAAAAAATATTATGAAACATGTCAAAAGTTGCCATAAATTAATTTAAACTAAACAACACTTTACCCGACTAATTTCCTAAGTTGTTCTACGCATCGGGTTTGACATCAGTTAAAAATAAAAATAATATGCTAAACATAAAAATTAATTTAATTATATATTTTATAAAAAATATATGTATCATATAATTTTAATTAATAATTTTTATTTCATATTCTAAGCTATTAAATTTTTATTTTACGAACAAACAGATAAATCAATATGTGAGGTTGGAGGAGGAGGAGAAGAGACTCGTGATCAAGACCATTTATTTTCTGCAATTAAACAAAAGTTGAGACCCTTTTTTGCAAATAAAAATTTTGCATAAAGGAAGAGAAAATATTTCTACACGTAGCTGGAATTTGGTAGGGAAGGAAAGAGTTTCTCTGTTCTTTCACTCACAATCCATTTCCTCGTCCCTTCCCTTCTCTTCCCAAGCTCTCTCTATCTATTATCTTCTTCCATCTTTCTAGGGTTTTTCAATTTTCAGGTTCATAATTTCAATAAATTTGCATAATCCCCCACTTTGCGATCCTAATTTCTAATGGCTTCCGATTCTTGGAGCTCTCGAATTTCGACTTCTTCTTCAAGACGCTACCACTCTCGATCTGGTTCAGTTTCTTTTATACTCTATTTTCAATAATACTTTTATTCTTTTGGGTTTTTGTCATGATGTTTTCAGGTTGTTGAGTGTATTTTATGGAAATTTGTGTAATAATTTTTTTGAGGGGTTTTGGTTTTAGATCTGTACGAGGAACCTGATATTGACGAGGATTCGAAAGCTGAGTTTTTGTGTCCGTTTTGCGCTGAGGATTTTGATGTTGTTGGACTCTGTTGTCATATCGATGAAGAGCATCCTGTTGAAGCCAAGAATGGGGTATGGAATTTTACTAATTTTTTAAGCTTTTTTTTTTTTTATGTTTCATGGTGTTTTCCTTTACAATTTATTTGTTTTAGATAATTCATCTTCCCATAAATAAATAATCACCGGGGAAAAAGGAGCTTCATGTTAGGGATTTGGAGCACCTGGGTTTAGTTGGGTTTGAGCTATTTTGGCCCTTGATCACTTGACTTGAATTTTTCTTTGAAGTTAATATATGTTAACAAGGAAAATGTATTTCAAGTTTTAAGTGCCTTCCCAGTGTAGCTAGTCTGGTAATGTTAGTGTTATCTCTACATTTAGGACTCTTTTGCTCTTGAGAAGATCAATGCAGTCATTTGGCACTTGACCGGCTACGCATTTCTCGAGCTCCTGTGATACTTGATCATGGCAGTGTAATGGGTGTTTTTATATTTACTGATTTGGAATGCTTATGGTGTTTTTCGTTAACATGTTGTTGGATTTATTTGTTTCAGGTGTGCCCTGTCTGTGCTAAACGCGTGGGAATGGATATTGTTGGACACATTACCACGCAACATGGAAATTTCTTTAAGATATCCTTATGTCATATTTGCTTTGTTTCTATTTGAAGTTTTTGTTCTTGTTGTGTGCCAAGCTATATGCTAAGAGATACCTGTTACTGAGTCTAAACTGCTACTTGTTTTCATGAGTAATTTAACATTGACCCCCTTCACTTCTTTCATTGGCTGTTTCAGTTACTGCATTGATTTCCAGCTTCATTTTTCAATTTGCCTTTGTGTTGACTTCTTTGCTATTGTGCTCTGCATTTTGATTATATGATTGAAGTGACAGGTTCTCAGAAAGGTTTTGTTCTTGTGGTTAAGTTGCTTGCTTTAAAATGCTGAGTTTTCTGTATTCCTTGACTGGAGATTACGTGCAGCGGAGAAGAAGATTGCGAAAGGGGGGAGTAAATTCGACATTTTCCCTATTGAGAAAAGAGCTGCGAGAAGGGAGTTTACAATCCCTTCTTGGTGGATCTTCACATTTTGTATCTTCCTCCAACTCAGAAGCTGATCCATTGCTTTCCTCATTTATATTCAATCCACCTTCTCATGATGAACCTTTGAGCATACAGCCTCTTTCTTCAGTTGAAGCAAGCCCAGTTAAGGGGAGCGTAAATGAAGAGATTCGAGAAAGGTATACATCGTAACACTTACTGTTGCACATTTCAGATTCTATTTAATTGGTAGTTGGAAATTAAGTAAAGATCCTACCTTTTTGTTTCACTTGAGTAAATTTTGCTTAAAAGTGAAGCATGACCAAATATATGGATATTCAAATCTTTCAAGTAATGTTCTTAATTCTGGGGGTATATTTAAAATATATGTATAAAATATGTTAGTTGATGGGTGTTTGCAATTGCTTGTGATTTTCTCCTTTTGGCTTATAAAAAAGCAGCTTGTTGATGCTTATAAAAAAGCAGCTTGTTGATGCTTTTATAAAAGCAGCTTAAAAGCAAAAGGAAAAAAAAAACCGAGACTAACAGGTAAATAACTATCTTTTTAAGTTACAAAGTGCTTGAAAGGTGCTTTTAAGCAATGACAAACACCTTCTCAAACTCCTTCCTTGATATTTACTTTTAGAAAGTCCACCTTTATAACTCGAACTTAGTAATTTTTATGGTTTTTACTTTGTCAACATTTCTAACATGAGTTTTGATGGTTGCAGAAAAGTTCAACCATCGCCGCTGTCAGGCAAAGATAAGGAGGAGTCATCTCGAAGGTGTGATTTTGTCCGGGGACTTGTGCTTTCTACCATTTTCGATGATGAGTTATAAGGGGATTGGGTGGATTAACGTAATGGACTTGTTAATATATATATATATATATATATATATTTATTTATTAGGACTTGGGAGCAGAGGCAAAAAAAGGGAAAGACGTTATGTATAAGTCACTAGCTAGGTCAGATGAACTTATATTATCACTGTATTTATAGCTTATTTGCATAATGGAAAGATGGAAGAACACGTATCTACTATAATAAGCTCGCACTTCTTTCCATATTTTAGAACAAATGCTTCCTGAAATCGCAATCTCGATGCAAGAATTAGCGTCTGACATATTTGTACTATTCTCCTTTTGGCTCCAATATTTTGATGATCTTATAAAAACTAGTATTTGAAAGAAAAAAGGCTGTAGAGGATCCACTTGTAAGTTAAAAAAACGCTGAAAAGCTGTTTTAAACTATCCCAAACATCCTATTGGTTCTGATCGCATTTTTCAACAAACATTGCCTGTATGATTTTTTTTACCCGATAGATATGGTGGAACATAAAGTACTCAGAATCTGCAAAGAAAATCATATAATACCAGAAAATAAGATACAAAAAACTGTTTAGAACAATAATTTTCACTGTACTTGAGGAAAACAACTATATACAAAAACACTATATATTGATATAATTTTTGTTTATCATCATCATCATTATCAGCCAGCCAGCCTGCCTTATTTAGAAAGTGTTCAAAATTTCCTAGCAGATCAAAACACCATAATGAGTAATGACTATTATCAGTCATAAAGTTCAGATACAACTCTGAATACTTATAACTGAATCACATTAAACCCAATATTTCATGATCATTCATGGGGCTTTTCAATAAGCGAAGGCGAAGTGTTTTTGGAGCCACTTAATAGCCTTCTTTTAAGCTAGGAATCTCAGTTTTATACTTGCTGCTCCACACAGATTTTTTAGAAAAAAAAAAAAAGGCCAATATCATGCACATGTTACAAAATAAGGCTGCTCTTCCAGATTTGAAGGTTTGCAAACGTTTATCTTGGCTCCTTTGAAAGGTGGTGTTGCTTGCTCTTTGAAAGAGAACTCAGGACTATCTCCAGTTCGAGTTGTGAGAGATGAAGAAAGTGTAATCAGGATGGTTTACATGCAGACGCCTAAGCCAGTTGTCGGCATTCTGCAACAGGGAATTAACTTTCTTACATTCATGAACTCCATTTGGATTCCAAAATGAAACTTTTAACTTGTAGGAAGCAAGGCCAATTGTGGGCAAAGGCAGGTTGAATGATGCTTCAGCACAATGAATCCCCCTCATACCAGAACCATGAAGGTTTGCATCAGTGCTCAGACCTGCCCACAACAACCATATCAAGCTCAATAGGCAGCTCTTGGAAATAAGCAGTTCATAACAATGCATAGGTTCACACAAATATATATAGAGAGAGAGAGACGTACTCTGAAACGGAGTTGATAAAGAATGAAAAGTTAAAAAGCATGCGTCCAGATTCTGTAGTGTTGGACCCATGGGGATCCTATATATGGGATACCAAGCCACAGAAATCCAACTTGAAGGAGACAAGTCACAACTCCTATATGTCCTGAGTTCTGGAAACTGTGTTGCAAGAGATGTAATCTGTGGGTAGTAAAATTTTAATACGTTAGTAATGAAGCAAAACAAGAGATATCAAGATAACCCAAGTTAAGTCCATTTAAAGATTATAAACTTGCCTTATCAAACAAAGGTTCCCGAGTGAATGGTGAAGCATGCTCCATGTATTCAAAAACAAGCCGGCCAGGAGGATAGGAAATCTCACATTCATCACTTGATGAACCTCTCAAGGGTTTACTTCTCAGTGTGAGTCTATTCAAACTCTGAATGTTTGCATCTATAATGTTTCGCTGGGGCATAGGCCCCCTAAAACCATTGCTAACTCCTCTATCTGCTCCATAGTCACTGCTACCATCACTGCTTGTTTCCCTTGAAGACTCAGCATCACTTTCATCCCCTGGCCTCCTGTCAAAGGGAAAGGGTGCAAGCAATAGCAATGTAACACATCATTGGGATTTACTAATGAATTTAGTTTTCACAACAAAGAGAATAAGATAAAATATCAGATTTGTTTCAAACGAAACTCATTATATTCCACAGACATTTTGATGCATAGTGGTATTTATTTCTGGAGTTACTATATAACTATTTAACAATAGATATTACTTGAAGTCCAACTCTAATATTTAATAAATACACATGAGACTAATATATTATGACTCTAATATAAACTGCAAGTCCCTAATACTTCCTTTAATATCATCCAGCAGTCCAACTCACTCCACAACTTTTTCATCAGGTTCATGTTTTACAACTCTTGAATAGTATCCTATGTATTTTCATCTTCTTTAACTACCATGGAAGACATGTAGGATATGGAGTCTTTTTAGAGTCGGTAGATGAGTGTACTGCGAACTGGTATGGACCGCCAATTCTCAGTGGTACAACTGAATATGGTAATGTTGCCTGTGACATACTGGAAACACAAGATCATCTCTAGAGAATGTTGATTCACTAGCATCTAGGACAAGGATACTTTTTGGTTTGATTGATAATGTAAAATGATGGAGACGTCATGAAGTGTATAGCTTCCAAATAGGTATTCAAGCTAAGGAATTTCAATTTAACACAACCTAGCTAAATGGGGACAAATTCAAGCCTAAAAAATTTTGAACTTATGAAGCACTCAAAGCAAAGTACAACCCAGAACTCAAAGTGTCAAACTAATGTCGAAGGTACCATTAATGGAATCTAAACTGGAATACTCAAGTAAGACAAGAACATTCAAAAACAAAATCTATAAATTAACTTGTAGAAGTGCATGACTGATGCTTTAAAATTAGAGTTACCATAGCATAATAAGTATCTTGTTCAAGTAGGTAAAAATCATCCAACAGATATCCTCACACACAGTAGCAATTTAAAGAAAATTTTAGAGTTACCATAGCATAATAAGTATCTTGTTCAAGTAGGTAAAAATCATCCAACAGATATCCTCACACACAGTAGCAATTTAGAGAAAATTAGAACATTGAATTTCTACATACCAATCATCACTCATCAATCAACAATCACAAGCTATCAATTGAATAATGATACAATTATATCAACTAGTAAGAATCATATGATAAAGACATTGACTTACCTAAGCCTTGGAGAGGGTCTTGATGGGTCTACATAAAGCTGAATGCCAGACAAGGAAGGAACATAGTACTGCATGACACTTTCACTTCCATCTAAGAGAAGTGGAACACCAGCACCATATGCACTCCACTCCTTAAAAGATTCCCAGAGATCCCCCAGCATAAAGTAAGGGTGAAATTCTGCTTCGCGATCCTGAGTTCTCCATCCCCTAATACTTGTCTACAGAGCAAAATTTCCACCATGTCAGTAGAATTCCCAAATAATGTCAAATAAACAAAAAGAAGAAACGCACTGTTTCCTATGAATCTTAAACTAGAGCAGACCGTCGAATGTGCAGAGACCAACATAAGATCAAACAGGGACGACCGAAATGCAATTAACAAATGAGGCCGTATCCAGTAGACAACCCAATTAATTCTTGATAGAACGCAGTAGGATGTACCCATTAACAAAGCATCAATTTGCAAACCCTAATTGTAATAATAGAAGAACCATTACAGAATCGAAAACCTAATGGGGTAAAATCAAAAATCAAAATCCGAAAGGTCCATACCAACCAAAGAAAATCAAGAATTCTAATCCCCTATATTGAAAGATTCTTAAGAAAACCCAAAGATTAAAACACCAAATTTTTGCAGGAATTCAATTACCTTGGGGAAATGTTGGGCAGGAACCACAGGAGTAGTGAACTCCAAGAACCGATCTAAATTCGTAGAATTACCCTCGCTTCCTACTCGCCCAGAAACTGAACAATTTGACATCGACGACGAAGAAGACAACGACCCGCATTGATCGGACTGCGTCGTTCTCTTCTCCATCTCCACAGTAGAATTCTTCGAATTCGAAGAATTCAAAGGTCTTTGCTGCTGCTGCAGCAGCTTCTGTTGTTGTTGTTGCTGCTGCTGCTGCTGCTGAAGTTGCGTCTGCTGTTTTCTCATTGCCGGAGAGACATAGAATCGGTTCTCCCCACGGGTTCTGGCGATCGAAACCCCACCGGAACCTGACATTGCGCAGAACCCACGAATAATCCGACAAAAAGGGAAAGAAAATTATTAAAAAACAAAATCGGATTCAAAGAATTTCCAATTCTTCTTCTTCTTGAATACTATTTATATTCAACAATAAAAAAATTATATCTTTCTCCGAATTGGATTCGAATTAGGGTTAGGGTTACGATAGAGAATGAGTGAGTGCTGAAAAAATTGCAGATTGCAGAGTTCGAAGCAAAGATTTTTTTGGGCCAGGAGGAAAACCGAAACGAGAAGAATCGAGAAAGTTTTTATCTTTTTTCCTGAGAAATGTGGCTGCTCGAGAGAAGTCTTCCTTTATAATTTCAACTTTGTTCCGATATTACCCTTGCAAACATTATAAAATGACAGATGTGCCCTCTGCGTAGAGGATGGGTTTTGATTTGATTCGTTGATCCCTTCGTGAGTTTGATGGATTAGATTTAGTCCAATGGAGTAGAAGAGCCCAATATCGTTTTGATCTTTTTTATATGTCGTTTTGCCATTTTGTGGGGTTACGTTTTGTGGAATATACTCCACAAGTTGTGCTTTTTGATTCCAACAATAATGCCATCAACTTTTGTAATCAACTCTTTGTGGAATGGAATTTGCTTGATAACAATAATAAAAGAAAATTCCAAATTATTTTTTTTTTACTTTTAAAGGTTGGTCTTTATTTAAAAATGGACATAAAATACGAGAAGATATAATATATTCGTCAATTAAAGTAAAGTTTAATAATTTTTTTAAGTTTTATTCGTTTGATATTATAGCTTTATAAACTGATTTTTAGTCAATTTTGAGCGTGATAATTTATCGAAAAAGTTGCGATTTGAATAACATGATATGTGTCATTGTATTCCAACGGTATATTATATGTTTAAAATTGATTCAACTTGAATAAGAAATTGAAGCTTAAAAGTGAGCTTAGAATAAAAAATTGTGAGACAAATGGATGGAATCCCAAATAACTAATGAATCAGGTGGTAGAGCAGTTTACAAAGAATAACATTTTCGTAAAATATTAAAAATTATAAGCTCAGAGGCTCTTTTTTTGACCGAAATAGGCTACTATGAGTTTTAATAATGATTTTAAAATTATTATTTATTTAATAAATGCTATTTAAAGAGGAGAAATTCTTCTTATCTTATTGGATACACGAACTTATAACTTAGTGCGAAATCACATTCATATAACATATGATAAAATCAACATAAAATACGAGAATGTATGATCTACACGTCAATTACAATGAAGTTTAATTAGTCTTTTTATATTTCATTTACAATGCAAATATAAGAGGTCTAAGATTTTATTTTATTTTTTTTTATCATGATTATAAAATCATTATCTAATAAATATAAATGCTATTTAAAGAGGAGAGATTCTTCTTATTCTACATGTGAAGATGTAATTTAGTGCAAATCACATTGATTTATTTATTTATTTTTAGCGATTGTGCAAAGCACATTTATAATATGGTAAATATTAGGATTTGAATTCTCACAATGCTAAATAAAACATAAGTGTGTAAAAATAGTAAAATATATAATTCATATAGAATAAAAAAAATCAAATATATATAGTCCAAAAAATCAAGTATATGAATTAAGCACGTAAATGAATTAAATAGAGGAAAATGAGAGATATATTAATTATGAAGTAAATAAAATATTATATGTATGTATGAAGTTTTAAGGGTTCTTTTATGTTGTCCATTTAAAAGGTAGTAAAATTCCAAAACGTCCACCAAAATTTTATAAAAAGAACATTTTTTATTTTAATAACTTTATGAGGCTCTATATATATATAGTCTCATAAAGTTATTAAAATAGATGCAACCAAGTTTAAAACAAGTACAAACTTATATAAACAAATGTCAAACAGATACAAACAAATATAAATAAACCTAAACAAACTCATAAATAATGTCTTTTTTTAACATTATTTCTTTTTTTTTTCTTGTTTAACATTATTTCTATTGTTTATCCTAAAAACCTCTAAAATGTCCCTTTTTTACATCATTTTCAAGCTTTTGAATCTTTTGGCTATTTTTTTTTTTTATTTTTAGTGGATAAATTTGCATATGTCCCAAGTTTTAAAGAAGACATATGTGATTAAAATTTGACTCATGATTTTTCTGAAAGCTCACACGGTTTCTGAGAATTCACTTTGATTAATCCAGATCTGACCCGAGTAGCGCACCTGGTAGTGGTAGGTGGCCCTAACTAATCTGGACCCGACCTGAGTCGCGCACTTAGCAATAGTGGGTGAGTCACCCAATGAAGATAACTGCATATGTTAAGTCTCGAATTTGAAACATTCTTAAGTAAATCTAAGCCGCTTACCACTTGGATCAACCCCCGTTATTGACTCGTGATTTTTTTAATGAATGCTATTAATCATTTCATAAAAATACCATATACTAGTATTTTATTAATAAATACGCAAAATTATTGTAAATGAGATACAAGATCATATTAACTAAAAGGTTGAAATGATCATGTGGCAAAATCAAGCTTGTCAAAATCGCCAAATCAATCTAGTTTGCAGGTACTTTTATGGGATTATCTGACGATTTTGATTAGCCTATTTTTAGAGTTTGTTCTCTCAAATGGAGGATTAGAGTGTGGAATGAGGCTTGGGCTGTTAGGCTAACGAGTCTTGATGTTCCAACATGGCGGTCTTGCCTTATGGTTTCCATTTTTTACTTTCATTTTTTAGATAAACTGCCAATTGTCTGTACATAGTTTCAATATTAAATGCAATGTGTATAATTTTTAGATTTCGTCTTTGTGTTATAGATTAGACACAAAATAATTTGTACCGTTAAATTTGTAGTTGTATTTAACTTGTAATACAGAGCCAAATCTAAAAATTATTACCAACTACATTTGATATCGAGACTTTGTACATATAATCCGCTAATTTTTTAATAAAAAAAGATTCAAATGTGCTTGTGATTTGTTTTTGAAAAAAATACACAATAATCAAATGCGCATTTGAATCCAACACATAGCCACACTCTTCTAAATTTTAACCGAGTGCATATGTTATTCAATATTAGGTGCAAAATTGGTGCCACTATGAAGGTTTTTGCCACCTATAGCCTATTTTATGCTTTTACAAGTCTTTTACAACAATGATAACCTTTGATAAGTGACCATTCAACCTAAGGATGCATGAATAAGAAGGTTGGCCAAATTGTGCTGGAGCTTCCGACACCAATATCTCTACGGGATACTTGTTAAAGTTTTTTTTTGGCCTTAGAAGATCTTGCATGAGGTCAGTTGACCTTGCTATATGCACATCCTTGGGGTCCTATTGATATATTAGAGTTGATCACGACCTAAAAGGCCAAGTAAAGGGGTGGAATGGGATGTAAGACATTAAATGGATGAAACTAACTGAATTTTGACAATGAATTGAGAAGTACATGTGTTTGTCTATACGACTATAATTACCATGAATGAACATTGGAAACATCAGGGACTATTTGCACGAACTAGCGATTCGAGCTGTTGATCTCTTGTTCAGGTGGCATTTGCCCTAAAATAGGCGTGAGCAAAATCACCAAAATCATCTAGTGGTACCCTTAGATTTTTTGCCCAACGCTTTGGCATGAGTTCCTTCGACGATGCTTACCGTGCACCTTTTGGAGTCCTGTGGTTGCATATCAAAGGCTACTCAGCTTGAAAGACTCTTTATGGGGTTGGAGTGAGCATTAAGAGACTAAACCTCTTTGAATGACATGAAATTTGTTTATCAAATTCTACTACAGGTGCATTTGGTCAAAAAACTAAAATTACCATGTTAAGACATCAGAAACACATGGGGTTAAAGATTCAAACCGATGGTTCGAGTTATTGTTCTTCCTTTGGGAAGTACGAGTCTTAATTGGAGTTTTTTGCATGAAGGCTTCGGTATGAGATTCGATAACCTCACTCTTAGCACACCCTTAGGTCCTACGACCCCATTTCAAAGGTTATCCCAAACTAAAAAGCTCTATAAGAGTTAAAATGGGTTATGTAATATCAAAACTAACTCGAATTGCATGAATTTTACATATCAAATTATATGACGTATACATTTAATATTCGTCTTAGACTAGTCCATAGGGCTGGGCTGGGCTTGGTTGGTTTCGAACCGAGGCTAGAAGAGAAACCATAATCGGATCGGAGTACGGCTAGCTTTGGGCTAGCCGGTTAACTAGAAGTTCACAGGTCGTCCGACGGTTCACAAATCATCAAACATGACATTGTCTAATTCGTCTCAATGCCTAAAGCTTTAATACTTGTCTTCGCCAATATAACACAGGAGTGTGTGTATATATACATGCGAAAACAAGTAAATATGCATATTTATTGAAAATTAAAATATCACATTTATTTAATAATTTAAAAAATATGATATTCAACTTAATGTTTTAAAAAATATGGCATTTATCAAATGATGCTTTTTCACTCAAAATAAAGTGAATCGAAAGTGCAATTAACATTAAAAAAAATTTATTATTTAGTCCATATCACGTGTGGTTATAATTATTATTTTTTGGCATTTTTACATAATATCATCATTCTATTTAATTTTTTAGAAATATTTTTGAAAAATTTGACCAAATATTTTAAAAATATTTTTAAAAGCGTAATATGCCAAATGTGAATGATTAAATAATAATATTGCCGCAATTCAAAGACAAATAATAATTATCTAAATAATTTTTTCTAATACTAATTACTAATTTATTAAAATAATCCACTCATTTTGAGAATCTAACCAAAACACAAACAAAACTACAAAGCCTTCGGATCTGAATCTCGGACTCGGAGCTTACCGTTTTCTTATTTGTTTTCGAGCACTTCACATTTTCAAAACGTCCTCAACCTCATTTGTTTTTGGTGCATATGTTACTACAATGCTTCCTAATTCGCTAATTGACACGTATACATTAACGATGTCGTTTCAACGGTTCTGTGCTCACTGACATGTAACTTTGTCATAATATCCAAGTCCTCATTTGGAAATTTGAAATCCCTCCTCCTTCCAAAGAGACGTTGTAACTTTTTTACTTTTAAAAATAACAAAATTATTTCTTTCGGGAAAACATATTTTTATATTTATTTAAAAAAACAAAACAACAAACTGGTCTGTTCTTCAATTAATGCATTTGAACTAAACTTGCTCCGTAGAGACACGACCTCTCCTTCTCTTCTTTCTGTCTGCGATTTCTCTCATAAATCTCTGCAAAAACCTTAATTACTTTACCTGCTTCCCCTCTTTCTATAGTAAAGACCCTAACCCCCGTTGGAATTTCTTGCATTAATTGAAGAAAAGAAGAGGAGTAGAGAAGAGGATCGTTAAGTCTTTTTGCTGGTTTCAATGTAAGTTTGATTTTTTTTCCCTTTAATTTTGTATTTCTTATTCATTTCTACGTTATCGTGATGCGGGATATCAATTTAGGACTGAAAAGATTTGTTCTATAAGAGAAAGATGAATGATTTTACTATGTTTGAAGGTTTGGCCTTTTTTTTTTTTCTCAAATTCAAGGATGCCAAAGTTTCTTGAAAGATACAGTCTTTATTCAGTGAAATTTGATTTAAATGTGTTTTGATTTCTGATATGATTTGAAATCTATGTGGCAATGTATGAAGGAATGTGATTTAATTGGGATGGATGTGTTTTTCGGTTGATCAAGTTGCAGATGGACAGAATTCCCCATTTGTGTTATCTTATCAATTTGTAGAACACAAGTGTGTATATAGATCATTTTCTCTAGAAAATGGGGTTTGAGAAAGAGGGATCGAAAAGCGGAGGAGGGGGTTAT
>CATIWJ010284759.1:0-30185 GCA_949640765.1 Croton laevigatus | reverse complement strand
CGTGGCATCTTGATTAATCATAATTGATAAACATTACGATTGTGTTCACTGCCACTCTAAGATATCAATAATGATGGACATAATCTTGTCCAATTCTATTTGCACGCTCAATTCTGATTTAAAATGACTTGTTTTTTATGTTTTTTCGTTTTTAATTCAAAGAAGGGAATTTAACTAATAGACCATACAATAAGTCGACCCTCCTCTATCAACATGCGTTGAAATTGAAATTTGAATTCGTAATCAATAGGCCACAACTCATTGACTACGCTAGGCCTTCAACCTCACTTATTTCTTATACTTTGGCGATAGGAAATTCATTAAACAAAAAAACAATAGGAAATTATTTATTTGCACGCCCTGTATAATGTGTTTTTATAACAATTTCACCCTAATTAATTGAGTTTTATAGTGAATTCATTTCAAAATGAATTAATGTGTAACAATTTCACTCCAAAATTATGGTGGACTGACATGATTAAACTAAGATTATCTCATGGTTAAACATATGAAATTCTTTTCAAGTAAAATATATGCTTCATGAAATTTCACCAACATCCTCGGTGCATCTACTGCCATTAATAATGCAATAGAGGAATCCAATGTCACTTAGGTGAAATTTCAAGAAAAGACAAAGTTTAGAAAGGAAAGAAATTAGTTGAAATTGAGTTGGAGTTTAGGGAGGTGGATGTTGAAAATATCGAGAAGGCATTAGTGTGGAGGCTAAATCACGTAGGTTTGACGCTCTATATTTATAAATTTACACCCTCTCTTCTCAGATGCGTGAGTAAATATCTATGTAAAAAAAGTTGTGGATTTAGAAAACACGGATTTTATTTAAATTTTCAATTAAATGAAACACATTGTTTTCTATGTTTAACCATGAGTTAATCATTGGTTAGCCATGAATAATTCACCATAATATTTTTTAATATTTTTAAATTTTTATTAATTATATTTTTTTATCAAATGTAAAATTTGTTAAAAGAATAAATATAAATTAGTACTATTTAGATTTATATGATTCTATTTATTGAATAATTTTTAAAATTTATCAATCTATAAATTTCAAATTTTAATATGAATACTAGTTTTTTTTAGTACAATGTTATTTGTATTCTATTATAAGTAAGATAATCTAATTATTTAATATATTTTATATTCTAAACAAGAATATTATATAATTATTTATAATTAATTAAATTTAAATTCTATTCTAATAAATAATATTATTATGATTATTAATTATTAAATTCAAATTATATTCAAATTATAATTATATTCATAATTAATTATACTAATTTAATATTTTAACATTAATTTTAAGATAATTTATTAGTTTTTTATTTTTTCGTTAGGTATAAAGAAATTTGGAGATTTCCATGACATTTGTAGATTTTTCACGAAATATCGATTTAAAATTAGATAGAATTTGAAGATTTCTACGATATGTGTCGATTTTTCACAACTTGTGGGTAAGAAGAGAGAAATTTTCAGACATCTATATGGATATTTTTGACTGGTTGTGATTTTAATTACGGGTTATATTTTTAATTGTGGTTAATTTAATTAGAATAGAATTAATGATGGAAAATGAAAGATGAGACTTGATGGAGTAGAAAAAAAGGAGAAGAATGTATTGAGTCTCCCAATCGAGACTATTGAAGGTTTTTTTTTAAATATGTCTTTATCAAATTATATTAATGTATTATTTTAACATTACTTTTAAGATAATTTATTAGCTTTTGATTTTTTTTTTGTTAAGTATAAATGTATTTGAAAATTTTTATGATCTGTGTGGATTTTTCATGACCTGTGGATTAAGAAGAAGAAATTTTCACACACATGTGGATCTTTACGGATTGTACTTTTAATTACAGTTCTATTTTAATTATGTACTGTTTTAATTATATTAGAAATAATGATGAATAATAACAAATTATATAAATTTATTATTTTAACATTAAATTTAAGATAATTTATTAGTTTTTGGTTTCTTAGTAAGTTATTAAAAAGATTTGAAAATTCACGACAAGTGGAAATTTTTCACGACCCGCGGATTTAGAAGCAGAAATTTTCACACGCTTGTGGATATCTACAAGTTGTGCTTTTAAATATAGGTTATATTTTTAATTGTGAGTTGTTTTAAATAGATTTGAATTAATGATAGATAAAAACAAATTAATTATATTAATTAATTATTTGAACATCAATTTTAAGATAATTTATTGGTTTTTTTTAAAGTATAAAGAGATTTTCACGACCTTCAACAGTAGAAATTTTTGTGTTTTTAATTATAGGTTATGTTTTTAATTATGGGTTGTATTTTTAATCCATGGGTTGTTTTAATTATATTAGAATTAATTATGGAGAAGAATAAATTAACTATATTAATTTATTATTTGAACATCAATTTTAAGATAATTTATTAGTTTTTAGTTTTTTAAGGTATAAAGAGATTTGAATATTTTTACATGTGATTTGAAAATAGAAATTTCCACACACTAATTATGGGTTATTTTAATTATGGGTTATATTTTCAATTGTGGGTTGTTTCAATATAGAAAATCTTTATATTCAAACATCCAATCACGGTCTAAAATCCTCAATATTTTATGTGCAACTCTCTTAGTGTGCAGTCACAGATCAAGATATACTCTAATTCTAAGCATTTCCAGTTCACATATTTATGATCATTCAATTCTTGTGGTGAAAGGTTTTCGCGATTTTTTTTTACAAAGATATTCTACATTTACACAGGAGAGAAAAAGCAAAGCGAACCCAAGCACTGAGCCTTGGTAAAAGGGAGTACCTATCATTGTACTACCAGCCTACCACCTTGTCCTCAATGTGTTTTGAAGCGAATTCAAGCGCTGAGTCTTGGTAAGAAGAGCACCTATTGCTGTACTACTAGCCTAACACCTTGTTCACTCGAACTCAGAACACTGAGGTCCTAAGCACCATACATTATAGAAAATTAATATTAAATGTTACAGTTGTGTTCAATGAATGTCTACAATACAATTTTTATTTAAGTTAACTAAAAAATAATTTTTTAAAAAAATATTAAAATTCTATAAAATTTACATTTAAACTCAAAAAAATTAATATTATAAAAGATATTTAAAATTTAAAAATTCCAACAAAATTAAAAATTAAATTTTCATTAGTAAAAAAATATAACATATTAAGAGTATCGAGTAATATATATATATATATATATATATATATATTAAAATTTATTTATTATTTTTCTGTTATAATCTAAATTTTATTATGATAAATAAATTAATTAATAAATTATATAATTAAAATAATGTTTTTAAATGAATAAGATTATAAATATAAATAAAAACAATACTAAGTTCAAGAATTATATCTCTTTTTAATATTTTTTTCCCCACAAAACAGCTATGTTGATATATTTTTTCAATTCCATCCTTTCTCCTAACAAAAAAAAATTGCTGACAATTTCAGTATACATACGCTACTTTGTTCACTAAAGTTATTTTGGTAAAATAATTTTTAAATAGATAAATTTCAATGATTCTTAATATTTCTCAAAATAGAAATAATGACTCTCATTATGTGACAAAAGTAGCATTCATTCTTTAAGAGAATATGATTTGAATATATTTATTTTCATTAAAAACAATTTTTTTTTTATAAAATATAATTTTGATTAAATAAAATTTATAAATACGATTTAAAGTATTATTTTTTTAATCGAATATGATTTAAATTTATTTATTTTTATTATATGTCTTGTTATGTATTTTTTTCACTTTAAATGTGTAAATATCTTTAATTAATTAGTTTTATATTACTCTAATAATAAAAAATCATAGTATTTAATTTTTTTATAAAATTAATGTAAGTTAATTTTTGAAAGCAATTTATTTGTTTGTTAATAAATGTACAAATGATATAGTACAGAACACTTGAACACTTGAAGTAATACACAAATTATAACTACTCTCAAAATATTTAAATATATATATATAATTAATTTTTTGAAAAATCTAAAATTCTTCCAAGTTATAATTAATTTTTAATTAAATTAATCATAATATGTTTATTTTTAAAATACCAAAAAAATCTACTCTCCTTCTTATTTATGATGAATAATAATATTTAATATTAATAGAAATATGAATAACTTATATTTCGAAACAATCCAAAATATAGAACTGCCTTTATATTCTTAAAGGGAGGCAGTATATATATAGTTTTTTTTTTTTTTTAAGGGAAACTAATAAGGATGCTATTAAACTTCATTAAACAAACTTTATAATTATAATATTAAAAAAACACATATGATATGATCAGGACAGGGCAGTGGGCGATGCATTGGAAAAGAGGAAATCCCCAAAACAAAGTGGGTCCCACCAAATCCAACGAGCCACAGAACATCATCATTAGCAAGCATGTCATCTAGGAGGCGTTGGTTTGGATGATTAGGCAAATCCCAGAGTTTCATTAAACAACAGATCCTCATTAATTACTTCAATTTTTTTTAGGCAGTAGAAAAGGACAACACTAAAAACAAATCCCACTCACGGTTTGTGTGTTGTACGCGCGATCCCTTAATCGAACCTAAACCAAATTTCGGTTCAAAAAGAAAAATCAAATAGGTAATTGTGATTTAAAATTAAATTTGATTCGTAATTGGGGGGATAGCGTGTTAGAATAGAAATAGTGAAGAAGCGTGTGTTGCGTGGTGGAAAAAATGGTGGTTAGAAATACAAAGCGAATAGAGAGAGAGAGAGAGAGAGAGAGGGGAAGGGCATCTTTTGGAAAGCGGTGGTCTGGTCTGGTCTGGTCTGGTCTGGTCGTCTCAAAACTTAAAACTCCTCTCCTCTCTTCATCAATCTCAAGACGATCTGATTCTTTCACTTTCTCTCTCTTGTTTTTTGAATCTTTTGATCGGATGGATGTTTCAGAGAGAGAGAGAGGGGGGTTTTTGTTTTGTTTCTTCATCATAAGGCTTGTGGGGGGCCACTCTTTCTACTATTTTATTTTATTTTGATTTGAGCTTTTCTTTTTGTGAGTTTCCATCATCTTTGACTCGCTCAAGATTTCTTTCTTTTGTAGTACAAACTTAACTAAGCCAAGAAGAAGAGCTGTTGGTTGCTTTGATGATTGCAGGGTATCGATTTGGCATTGCCTTTTTCTCTCTTTATTCTCTTTTCTTTTTATTTTCCGTCTACGCTCCAAATCTCTACATCTTCACCTTCTACTACTACTACTGCTACTACTCTACAATAAATCGTTCCCATTAGCGGTTTTCTTTTTGGGTCCTTTCTTCTACTGAAATGATTGATCGATTTAATTACTGTCAAATTTTGAGCTCTTCGCAACGTGGTTAGATAAAATGTTACATTTATATGGTAACATGTTTAATTAATAATTGAGTTAAAATATAAAAAACCATAAGTGTAGTTAGGGAAATTATTATTATTATTATTATTTGAATTAAAATTATGTAATCATAATTGGAAGTGGTAGTCATATTATTGACTTATAATTTTTTTTTTTTAATTTCTTTCTTTTGGCGAAAACAACAATTCCAAAGTATTCAACGACCAAAATAATTTTATGGGTGATATTTACTGCTTGTTATCAAGGGGCTACCAACTAATTCTTCTTGGAATTGCAGTATCTTTTACCCACTTAATGGAATTAAAATATTTGAATTATTTGTAAATAAATTTTTAATAAAATTTAAAAATAATAATAATTTGGTTCCTGTATTTTTACAAATTACATAATTTAATTAATATATTTTTAATTCCTATTTTTTTTTCTTTATTTTATTTTATAGTCCTTCGGTGGTGACTTTATGACATTTAAAATGATAGAAAAAAAAAAGTCTATTTAAATTATCCATATTTCAAACTAATGAACTAACAAATAATGAATATTCATTGTTATTTGAGCAACTTATTGCAGTTTAGTTATCAAGATATTAATTTTTTAGTCACTTTATTTTAAAATAGGGTAATCTTTGTGCATTCAAATCAAGTGTCTATTCGATTCCCTTTATTTTCCTTTTTTTTTTCCAAAAATAAACTGGCTCATAGTCTGTATAAAAGTTTGAAATCAAATACAGTGGATTACAATTTTCAGATTTTGGTTATGAATTATAAAATAGACATATAATAATTTATACTATTCAAATCACAGTCGTATCATTTGTAACATAGTCAAAATCTAAAAACTATGACCCACTGCATCTGATATTGGGATCTTGTATTAACGATCGACTGGTTTTATTTTGTGAAAAAAAACCAAAAAATGAAAAATAGAATCGAATCTTCATTTGATTCAAATGTGGTAGCACCGGTCTTCAAAATATTTAATAGTTAGTTCAATTTTTCATGTATTATACTTTTAGTTTTTGTAAGGACTAAATAATTAAACATTGAAAAAAAATAGAAACTTAAAAATATAATATTAAAAATATATGGCTTAAATTATATCATATGTAAAAATATATGCACTAAATAATAATTATTCCTAAAGTTTATTTATTAATAATTTAAAATTTAAATTGAAATTTATTTTCTGTTTCATATATGATTACATAATTTTATAAAATAAATTTCATAGAAAATATGAAGCATATGAAATCCAAATTCCACAAAATCAATTAGCTTATTTTATATTTAATAATCACACTCTTCGTTTTCTGAAGGATAGATGGTGCGACTACAACCAATTTATATAATATAGAAACTTTTTAAAACGGTCATAATAGTATTGGAGGGTAAAAATTGATGTTGGGCGACAGAAAAAGACGAAAATAAAATTGATCGTGACATGATCGGATTGAAATCAACCTAAATCATCGATAATTATTTCCAAATTGGAAAGAGAGTTTCATTCATGCATGCATGAGATGAGATTAAGAGTGATATTAATAATTACGAAGATGAAAATAATTTTGATTCGGATTCAAAGTTCACGTGATTGTACTGTGTTCTGAAGCTATTTTTGAAACTGGTTGTGGCTGGGGTTCCTCCATGCATGGCTATAAGAGTGGACGGATTGGAGAGCCTAAATCAAGTAGGTAGGGCTTTTTATAGCCAAGGAATAATGATCATTGTTTTATTGAATAAACGTTTAGTATTACTGACACATTATTGAGATAAGAAACCCCTTGTTCCAATCACATCACTCAGTTTCATATGAACGTCAAGATTAATTAGCTTCTAGACAAGACAAGACAAGACAAGACAAATCTATAGATAACCCACACGGCTCACGAACAACCGGTTCCGGTTTGTAAATCCGCGGTTCGCGGTGCAACATTTGCTTGAATTTAAATCGAACTGATTTCAGAGTGTTTGGTTGGTGGTGGTTCATGAGCTGGTGTACATAGTTCGTGAACCGGGTTAGATGATCTAAAGAGCGGTTCAGAACCGATGGTTCAATCGGCTTCACTAAGTAGCAACTTGTATATGATATTCAATTTGTTGGTTTTTTAGGGCAATTGATAGTCTTTTTATGCTTGAGTTTTTTAATAGTTTTCCAATATAGTCTTTAAATCTGCTATAAAATATGGATTATAAATGTGAAATTCGTATTCAAACCATTATTTATAAACAGAATAACCTCACCTATAAAAAAATAAAATTTAGCTGTGAATACCAAATTTGGGTGCCTAGATCAAAATATAATTTTCACATCCAGTTCCTCAGTCATTGCTTGGATTTTGCAATTCAAACCTCAGTTTGCCCAATTTCTTCTTCCAGACACCGACTTGAGCCGTTCTATTGACTCGATTTCATCATCTTGCAGCATCCATGAGCGAATATACTGCATACCCTACTTGTCTACCAGGTTATTGATGTTTGGCAATGATAAGGATCTTTTGGGTAGGCCTTATTTAAATAAGTGAAGTCTACACACATTCTTCTCTTCCCACTAAGCTTTTTAACCAGCACAACATTGGCCAACCATTTAGCGTAATTGATCTTTGTTATAAAGCCTGTCTTTTCCAACTTGACGACCTCTTCCTCTATTATTGCTTCCTTTTCTTTTGAGTGTCCCCTTTTCTTTTGCATCACGGATGGATGATTCAGATCAAAACTTAACTTATGGGTATCACATTTGGATCAATTCCTATAATGTCTTTAGGTTTCCATGCAAAAATTGAGATACAGCTACTTAGAAAATTCTAGACCATATTGGAGTTATCCGCCAGTTCTACTCCTACCTTTACCACTTTTCCTTCACCAATAATAATTTCCTTGAGCTTTTCCACTATTGTTGCTTGTTCATAAGAAGGTTGCTCATCTAGGGGGTCGAATTTGTCTTCCTCTATTTCAGTTTCTTTGGTGACCTTCGTCCCCAAAGCTCCGTCTTCGGCCTTCCCTACTACTACTGTCCGTTTTCCTTCTTTGACCAAGAGGTCGCCTATGGGGGGATGCCAACTTTTCCCTTTCCTCCAGAGAAGCGACTTGTAATCCTGCGATCTCTATCATGCTTGCACCCTGAAGATAAAAAATTTATCCATCCACGCTCACCGTACCAATGAAAGACTTAAAGTGTGAAAGTGTCATTGCCTGTTCTGAGGCCAAACATTGGCCTTATATAGGCAGTTTCCACCGTTCTTACGTCTAATATAATTCTTTGGGCCTTTTAAACCTTTGAATCCATGAGGCTCCAAATTCTCGAGGCCCAATAGTCTGGCTGGGCTAGGAGGTTGAGACCAGTTTATGCAACCTCTCATTGTGCATAGGTATCAACAACCTTCCCTTGGGCTAGGTAAGAGCGACCTTACCCTATGCTTGGGTAAAGGCGACCTCCCCCAGACCAAGTGTAGAACGACCACACCCTTCGAAGGGCTCCAGACTTAGATGAGGCTTACAAGATCAATTTTATGTTTTTTCTTTGATTTTGCCTATAAAATAAAATTAGGGTGGTGCCTCCTCAAATCTTTTCCTTAAAATGCAAGCCCTTTTCAAAAATGAAAATATCACTTTGATCCCTTTTCCACAAAAATTTCTACCTTCGGACACGTATTTACGTTAGTCTAATATATGGAGAACTAGTTCTGATAAAAAAAAGACTAAAAGCTCAAAAATTGAAAGAGAATATCTAAATTCTTATTCAAACAGAAACATATATTGTTATAGTATTAGAGAAAATATAACAATTAAAAAAAAGGAAGAATGCTCAATTTAGACCCTCAACTTGGCATTAATTTTCAATTTAGTCATTTGTGACATTTTTTTTATTCAAAAGGTCCCCACCTTACTCATTGTTGCTAAATTCAGCCAATTCATTTTTTTGGCTCTATGATGTGCATTATGAAGTGCATTTAGAATTCTTATTTCATTTCAATTTCTTAAATATCATATAAATATAGTGGTAGTCCAAATTATGAAAACATACAAAAGATAAAAAATAGCAAATTGAGCTGAAAATAAGTCAATGTAGGGATTATTTTGATTAAAATAGATCAAGGTGTGGACTATTTTGACAAAAAAAGTTGTCAAATGACTAAATTGAAAATTGTGGCCAAGTTGAACAAACTTTCTTAAAGAAATAATATAAGGTGAGTAAAAACTTGCACATTTGTTGCGGTGCAACAATTGATAAAGATGAGAACAACTAGGGGTTAATAAATATCGTATAAACACTTACTCAAAAAACATGAAAATACTTATGTGATAGATATGTAGATATTAATTATTATCTTAAAAGTAGTTCAAGCCAGAAGAGATAGTAAGACCTTTACATTCTAGTATTAATGGATTGAGTTTGAATCCTCTTCTATATCCGGGTACGTGAGTTTATAACTATGTTAAAAAAAAAAAGGGATAACGCAAAAAACATCCCTATATTTTGACTATACCTACAAAAAACTCCCCGTCTTTTTTTTTTCAGACAAAAAAGTCCTTATTTTATTTTTCCGTTAACATTTTCCTCCTTTTGTCTATTTTTTCTGTTAAAATAACGGTTTAAGGACCAAAATATAATTTTACAGACACTTTTTACAAAACTGAAGAACTGAGGGACTGAAATGTAAATTTATCATCTTCTTCTTCAATTCAACCTGCCGCTCGTCCCCTTTCCAGTCCATCCACCGCCGCCGCTTCTTCTCAGTCCATCCATCGCCGCCGCTTCTTCTCAGTTCATCTATCGCCGCCGCTCGTCCATTCACCGTCGAACATGAAACTAAGTTGAGGATTAGAAGGCTGCAGATCGAAAACCATTGCCGATGAAAGAAATTTCGATGCTTCTTCCTCGTCTAGCTCTACTCAACTTTGAAGGAGATCAAATTAGGAATTTCGATGCTTCTAGGTCTACTACTCATGAAAGTACAAGAAACAAAATATAGAGAAGAAGAGTTGCACTTGGATCTCCTCCGTGCCCACATGATCTCCGGCGTTCTGCTCTCATGCTTCGATTTTTGGATCTACAGGACTGTAATCTAGATCTAGCACTTGGGTCTCCTTCGATGGACTGAGAATGGACTGAAATACCGTAAGAATGGACTGCTCTCAACTTAGTTTCATGTTCGACGGTGAATGGACGAGCGAGGCGACAGGGGGAGCCGCCGGTCGTCTTCTTGGATTGCCTCCGTTGGTCAGTTGGTTGGGTTCAAGGAAGAAGGGAAATTTACATTTTGGTTCTTCAGTTCTTCAGTTTTGTAAAAAGGTTCCATAAAAATTACATTTTGGTCATTCAATCGTTATTTTAACTGAAAAAATAGACAAAATGAGAAAAAGTTAACGGAAAAATAAGATGAGAATTTTTGTGTCTGGAAAAAAAAAAAGACTGGCAGTTTTTTGTAGGTATAGTCAAAACATAGAGAGTTTTTTTCTATTTGTCCAAAAAAAAATTATCATCTTAAAATTGGAAAAAATTATTATCTTAAAATTGGGGGAAAATTATTATCTTAAACTTCGGCTTTTTATAATTTTATTGATAAAAATATATATATAAAAAAATAATATTCTAACAAGTTACTATAGACATTTAAGTTGGGGTGGGCAAATTTATTATATAATAATAAAAAATATAATCTTCAGATGAATACTATTTTTATTGTTAAACTTAAATATAGTACATTTTAATTTCTTCCTCATAATTAGTAGGTTTTATAATGGGTATATATAAGTAAGCGCGCAAAGTTAAGAATAAGACTAGACTTGTACGTTAGTGATAAGTGCACATATTATCTGGCCTATAAATTAAAATTGGCCTCATGCTAATACTAAAAAGGAATAAAATTAAATTCTAACATAGAAACTTCTTTGTAGTCTTAGTGTATTACACTAAACTAATAAGCAATTTAAAAAATAACAAATTAGGGTATTAATGATAATACAGTTGACAAATAAAGAATAAAATAGTTTAAATAACTGAAAACTCTAAAAAATTATTTTTTTTAAATAAAAAATTGATTGGTTTTGTGTATAGGAGTACCGCTGTACCCGTTGTAGGCAAAATATTTCTGAAATTATTTTTTTTTTTCTGACTCCAAAAAATTAAGTTGTTATTCTTATATTCAAAAGTTAGTATTATTATTATTATTATTATTATAAAAAGCTAGTATTCATATGCTATGATTTTATGTTGTTAAATTATCTTAATAAAATGAATTCAAAAATAAGTATCAGAGCAATTTAATTCACTTCAAAGGTATTGAAAAATTGAAATGGATATATATGATTTGATCGGAGAAAATATTTGAGAAAAATGAAATTTATTGGTAGGATACGAATTTTGATCTATTGCTTGGTTCGTAAATGTATTTACCATTAGCATACAAATTTTATTAATGTTAGAATTATAATTGAGTTATAGTAAAGAAAAGAATAACAGCTTTAAGCTTTATGTTTTGATATGCATATGATGAATCATAAATGATGTTTGTGAATCGAGGGTGTGCTGGTGTCTATGCTGGGTATAAGCCCGCTCTGCCCCTTGCTGTATGAGTAGTAAATATTTAAAATTTTAAATAAAGTTGAAAAATACAAATATTGTTTATATTGAATTTTATATTATTTTCTTTAACAAAAATTGATATTTATACATTTGAACAAATACTTATATACTTGTCCACGATAATTATTTTGTTGGGAAGTTGTTATTTTTTTTGGCCTTAAATATTGGGGGAGGGGGACAAGAGGCTTACATATTATTGTCATGGGGCGTTGAACTCTGGTTGGGCCTTCCACGGATGTTTGTCTTTATCACTATGCTAGAGACGCTCCTTAGTTGTTATCTATATCTGATGTATGAAATTATTTATAAATTAATTATTAATCACAGTTTATTATTATATTACTCTCTATTTAATTTATACAAAAAAGTTGAATTTTTTTTATATGTTTGACTTTATATTTTGAAATCAACTATTCATTAATAACATATTATTTTCAATTAATAGCAAAATGCAATAGAAATGAAGAAACTAATGAATTTACATATAGCTAAAATAGAGAATAATTGATCTCAAAATATGAAGTCAAATATATAAAAAAAATCAACTATCTTTATATAAATTGAACAAAATAAATATCATTTTTGTATAAAAATATAAAAATTTAGCAAATGAAAATTCAGTCTCTTCCTTCTTCTCTTCTTTATTAGAGTTTTTCCATCTATTTGGGCTGTTGGTCGTTATTCTTATTACATTTTTTTTTTTAATCAAGGAGACTCAAAATTAAAATTTGGAATTAACGAGTTGAAAATTAAATTTGAGTTCAAAAGGTTAAAACTTATCGAGTTAATTGATTAAATAAAATATAATAAACTAAAGAAAGGGATGAACATTGAGAAAAGAGGGGAAATATGATAAAAAAATAGTAAAATTATGTATTTTATCACCTCAAGTGTTAAATGATAAAAAATTATGGTAAAAAAATAAAAAATAAAAAACTCAAATATACCAAATGTAGCATATTGCATATTGAAATTCAATATCAAATTTTAATTTGTATGAGTAAAATTTTCATTTATTGTATCTTAATTTTTTTAATTGTTTTTAATTAATGGACTAAGTTCTATTTTTAATGAACAAATATAAAAAATTAATTATTTATTATTTTTAAATTAACTTTAGAATAAATAATAAATTATTAGTATTATATTAAATTTCTTTCAACCAATAGTAGAGATAGTAGAGTGATCGTTAGATGTTCAATTTCAAAGTGACTACACTAAGCAATTCTCAATCACAAATATTTTTACCATCTCTTTTATTACAACTCCTCAATCAATTAACCCTTTTTTTTTTTTTAAATAATATAAATACTTAATTAGAATTCATTTAAAAAAAAAACCTTAATCAGAATTAATGTTTTAGCACATTAAATTCAAGAATGGTGGTATTATAGTAATTGTCACACAATCCTCGATATATAGCTTGTATTTCTCCATTTGTATTTTGTAACATACTATATCCAATTTATTGGAAAGCAAGCATACATATTAACTTTTATTTGATGATTTTGAATATACCCTTGGAAAAAGGAGCGAGAGAGGAGCGTGTAAATGACAAAAGAAAGAAGCGAGTGAGAGAAAAGAAAGGGGAACTATTCCATTTTCCTTGGGAGGGTGGCAGTGGCAGAGATACGGATACGGACAGAGGTTTTGCGTAGCAAATAGGGGTGGTGGTGGTGGTGATGTCCTCGTGATCGGAGAAGGCAGATCCATGGAAGACTGTTCCCTCTAGTCACGTGGCCTCTTTTGACCAACCCATCTGCCCCCCCTTCTCCCCTTGTTACGAGCGCCCCCCACCCCCCTACTCCTCCATTATACAAAGAAAGAAATTAACATTACTTCAGCTCCGAGAGCTCCATATATACTACTACTAGTATTTGGCTCTTTTATACCCTACCACAACACTCACTGACGATCACTGACTCTACTCTTTTTTACCCTATTCTGTTTTTTTCTTTTGCGATACATGCAATTTGGGTTGGGTCCATCTTAAATAACACGTATGTGTATAATAATAATAATTTTGCATTTCACGACAACGTGGACTGCACCTGCTGACTCGTATTTTACCCTTTTATTAGCCTATAAAGCTACCGGACAATCCTTCCTCACCTTGCTTATTATTATTATTATTCATTCATTCAAACGCCATATTATTGCATCCTCATCTCTGTGATTCACTCTCTATTTCGCTCTTATTAATTAGAATTGAAATTGGAAGAAGAAGAAGAAGAAAGATATGATGCATAGGTGTTGCAGTTCTCAAGGGATGATGGGTCAATGTACATGTGGTTTGTTTCATACCCAAACCAGCAATTCTTCTTTTACTATGTTATTCTCAATGCCTAATCACCATAACCACTACCATGACAATATATGTTTTGATGAAACAGATATGTACCCTTCTTCCACCTCTTCTGTTGATTGCACTCTTTCTTTAGGTACTCCTTCTACTCGTTTAAGTAACGATGATGACAAAAGAATCCGCCATGAACGCCGCCCTTCTTCTTCTTGCATGTCTAACTTTTGTTGGGATATTTTGCAATCCAAAAATACTAATTCCTCTGCTCCCCAATCTCACAAAACTACCCGTGGAACCAATTCTAATTCCTCTTCCAATAACGATCCTCTTCTTGCTCGTCGCTGCGCCAACTGCGACACCACTTCTACTCCTCTTTGGCGAAACGGTCCCAGAGGCCCCAAGGTATATATATATATATTTCTTCTTTCCATTCACTTCTTTATTCTAATATTATGTATTTTCATAACATTTTTTGTTCTAATTTCTCCAATATTGCTCTAATTTTCATAATATGTATTGTTTGCTACGTATCTCACATCACAGCGATAGATGTTGCACAAATTAGTTTACTCTAAATGTGAATATATTTTAAATATTTTAGTTCAAAATATCGTTGATAATATATTGCTGGAAATTAATATGATTATATAAATTAATGATGAAATTGCAGTCACTTTGCAATGCATGCGGAATTCGGTTCAAGAAAGAAGAGAGAAGAGCAAATGCAAACAGTAACTGCAGCAATGGAAGTGCGTCATCATCAGGAACAATGGAGCATCATCATCATCATCACTACTCTAATTATCAAAACAACAATTCGTGGGTTCAAACCCAGAAAATGCAATGCTTTTCTCCGGCAAATGAGTTCAGGTTCATAGAAGACAGCGATAGAGATTCTGATTCTGCTATTCCTAATTTCCTTTCTTGGAGACTTAACGTCACAGACAGGCCTAGTCTTGTCCATGACTTCACAAGATGAAAATTCCTTCAACTAAAAAGAAAAGTAAAAGAAAAAAGCATCATCCCAAATTCTCTGACTACAACGTTTGAACATGTTTTCGATGTTGACGGTCTTCTTGCATCTTGCTTGCTCTTCAACTCAATTTTCTTTTCTTTTTTTTCAATTTTCCCCTTTTTACTTCTTTGTTTGGCTTGTTTTTCTTTTCTTTTCTTTTCTTTTCTCCATCTTACGAAGATGGAGTGAAAACGGGATAATTCTATGTTCTTAGTTGCTTTTCTTAGGTTTCTTCTTTAACTTTATTATTATTATTAATATTACTATTATATTATTGATTTTTATCCCTTTTCTTTTCTTTCTTTTTAGTTTTTTGCCAGATTAATTTTTAGTTTCATATAGTAATTTTTTGAACTTAATTTCATGGAATTCACAACTGAGAGATATTGGAGTGATCGTCCAATGACAATATTAGCATGATGATCAGGTTTCTGAAGGATGAATGTGGGTTCTGAACTAAGTTACTGTGCGGTTCAGATCACGGAAATGGGTTTTGTCCTCTTTGCTGTTATAATTTTGACCGTCAATTTGGCTTCTATTGCAACACTTTGCACTGTCACCTTTTTATGGCATTTTCTGCTTGTGTTTTCCTTATTTGTTCTCTTCCCTTAATACAAAAATAGTACTACTACCAGTATTATTTCTGTTTTACAATAACCTTATAGTATCATTTATGACTATTATTGGAATGAAAGTAAATTTATTGTTCACAACTATAATTTAAGTACTAGTGGAAAAAAAAAAATCCAATCTTTGATTTGGTTATTTATGAAAATTATGGAATCAATTAGTACATCATATTGTTGAGCAGTGCAAATTAAGAAATTTCGCAGGCATAGCCAATGTTTTTCCTAAGCATTCCGACGCAAATAAGGATTTAATCAGGTCATGGGCAAATTTAGAAATTTTGCACGCATAGCCAATGTTTTTCGTAGCCATTCGACGCAAACAAGGATTTAATGAGGACGTGGGCGTAGACATCTCGTGCTTATTAAGAAAAGCATAAGTAACATATTTTTTGTACCCCAAATTAACAATGTTCCTACATTTCATTTATGAAAATTTTCTACAAGTTGGTTGTTGATGAGAAATGGATATAAAAAAAAGGAATTGAATGAAGTTCATGTGAAGAGGTGGTCAAAGTAATAGTATAATGCATGAAAGTGGAAAATGGTGGAGACAAAGTGCATGTGTAGTAACATAATACTTAGATTAAACATTTACCAAGGAAAGGAATTGTTGTCATGCATGTGGTTCACAAGGCTTAAAACTTAAATCGAGGTTTGGTTTTAATTTTTCAAGTACACGACCATGATTAAGACAAACTCTTGTTTGTCTACCATTTAAATTAATTTTATCCATCCAAGGTAAATAGAATTTGGAATTCCCATTTTGAGATTCGCAAAAATTATTGATTGTACTGCTCTATGCCTGTGCCTGTGAGCCCCCAGATTATGAAAGAGGCCTTTATCAATTATTTTTCCTAACTTGGATCTCAAAATTAAATTAACTACAAGGTTTTCTCTTCTTTCTTTACCTTTGTTAACCCCAATTTAATATTCTCTCTGTCTCTAAATCATACTCCCATTTATTTTTTACCGTCCAATTGATTTAACTATAGTTTTATTCTCATTATTGTTTAAGGTCAGTCCGGTGTACAAAGACATATTGCATTTACATAGTGTTCGGCGATTCTTTTCATTGTTTATATATAATAATTCCAAATAAAAGATTTGCTAGTGATTTCTTGACATCTTATTTCTGGAAAACAAAAACTAAAATTATCTTTTAGCTCATTATTTTGTATTGGGCATATATGAGGGTGAGCCCACTATTATTGTAGGTAGTTTAATAGGGTATGGATCAGGGTAGATTCCTTGTTTAGGAAGAGCTAAAATTCATTACCTTGCTGTAATACAGATTCACCCCAATATAAAGATGCTGAACACTATTTATAAAATCTGATTTATTAATGAATATAGCAATTAGTGTAGTAAGCGTGGACTATGGCAAAAACCATCAGAAACTTAGTTCTTACAAAAACAAATAAATCTCACAAAATAATGGCTGAAAGTACACAAAAGGAAGGAAGTCGTCATCAATGATGTTAACAGTGTGGTCATCGATGACCATAGATGGTATCAACAACAGAAGAAACAATTCTGGATGGAAAACAGCAGTAGGGAGGAGAGATCAAAGGCCAGCTAGAGAGGCCTACTTGGCAACTTCGAAGGAGGCACAATTGATGACCACATACTACTTCGACTTAGTAGGTCCGATGGAGAGAAGAGAGCCGGATGGGGAGTTAAACACATTAAAAGTTAAAGAAGGGAAAGACTTGATGGTAGACTTACAAGATCAAGAATTAGCAATTGAGCAGACTTTGAAGTCCAACTCGAACAACTTCGCTTGGTCCACATATGATGTTGAAGGATCCAAAGATTATGACACATTGGAATAGGTGTGGATACAAGTCTAAAATTAAATTTTAGAAAAAAGAATAAAAACTAGCAAAAGGGACTGATGTCACACACACAAAAATATTTTGAAATAGTTGTTATCTTAATTTATTTATTTTTAGAAAAAATTTATAGAAAAATTTAATTTCAGAAAACAAATAAATCCACTTAGCACTGGGCAAAAAAAAAAAAAAAAATCTAATTTTTACAAAAGAAGCTAGCAGGACTAAATTTTCAAATATGAGGCAAAAATAAATAAAAATATAATTTTGATTTAAAAAAACCAATTAGAAGAAAAAATAAATAATCAGTGCATGAATTATGGAAAACAACCAAATAAACAAGGGCAAAAAAAAAAAAAAAACACTAGAAAATTGAATCAAAGGGAATAATAAGGTTGAAAATTAGATCTAGATCTCAAATCTGAGATAGTTCAATGCAGGCTTAATGCACTTAACTCAAATCTCAGCCTTAAATTTGTTCATTCATCAAAAGAATCAATAAAAATGGAGCAAAAAGGGGAAAATGAAGCAATAAATAGAAAATAAATCACTGTAAACACTTTAAAAACAAGCTGTAAACAAAAGAGAAATTTCTTATAAATTAGTTGTAAACTGACTTTAAATCATAAATAAACTAAAGCAAAAATTATATAAAAATAATAGGAAAAAGAAGTCTTCTTGAGTTTATTTTAGCACGCAGCCTGGGATTGAATCCCAGGCTTGTCTACATACCTACTTTGAATTCAAGGACTAGGGCAAAAATGTAGCTCCAAATCACCGCTAAGTGATTTTAATTACATATTATATTTTTAAATGATGAGTGAGAAGAGGTTAATTGAAAAACTAGTTAAAATAAGGTACCTGAGTATCGATTGTTTAACCAAATTTGAATTGAATATTGAATCTGCGAGACTAGAACTCAAGAAAATTTGAATTTACAGTGTCTTAGGAGAAAAATGGTTTTTTTCTTTTGGGGCTAAACTCTTATTAAAATTGAAGGGATTGAGGGGTGAGTTTATATAGTGTTCAGGTAGGGCTTAGATATTCTGTCAAAAAGGCAGGGCTAAATTGGGTTTTACTGACTTATTGGACTAGTAGAGCATATTTTAGCATTAAAAAGCCCAAAATACTCTAAAACATGCACAAACTTGACAAGATCAGGAGACCGGTAAGCTGGTAGTACTGTGGGGCCCATAAGTGACATATGGCAACAGCTCAACCATATGAAAGAGTTCATATCCAATGTGCAATTTTATTATATACGGGTATAAATTTGATATAGAAGTTTTTTATAGGAGTAAAACTGGTTTGATATAAGTTAAAGTAACCTTTAATTTATACTCACGACATGTTAGAGTGGTTTAAAAATATTAGTAGCATATTGAATTTAATTATTTGGTGTTGATTTCTAATTTTCTTATTTATTTTGTTAACTAGTTTTTATTTTCGCACGGATTTACATGTTTTCATACTCACTATGTTATTTTGAAATTTTTTTATGTAATTATATTTATAATTATAAACAATTTAATTATTTGTAAAAGTAAAAAAACATAAATTAAATTTTACATTAATTCAATTATTTTATAATTGTATTATTTTAAAATTTTAAATCCTATTGTACTCAACTACTATTAAAAAGTTTTTATATTTTTTATAAAACTTCTAAACTCTCGTGCTAATACTTATGAAACATATAATAAAAAGTCATTTAAAAAGTTACAAAATACTATAATATATATAATATACATGTGTAAATTTAGATTCTTCACATTGAAACTTTCATTGTATTTTTATATCAAATTATGTGTTACTATTACAAATATATAAAATAATGTGTCTAATAATAATAATAATAATAATAATATTATTATTATTATTATTATAAACATATTATTTTATAAGTAGTTTTAAGTATAAAATAAGATCAAAGAAAGTTGTTCCTTTTAATATTATAATATTTTTTTGTAATATACAAATGTGTATTATAGTGTTTTTAGTTTTATGCGTGTATTCATTTATTTTATTCACATAGTAATGAGAATATGATTTTTAGAGAAATATTAAGAATAGTTTGTCTACTTATATTTCCCTTTTTACTTATCTTAATTTTTTTTTCCAATTAAGATAAGGAATGTAATAAGAAACGCAATAACAAATTCTTGTAAACAAAATTATGATTTAAAGTAGGATAATGGTATCGATAAATCAACATCAACTTTGAAAAACTACTTTGGTAAATAACAAAATTTTGTAGGTTTTTTTTAATATAAATGTTCATCCTTCATTCATGCTTTTATAGATAGTATAAATATATATTAAAATTTAGGGTTTATGAGATTAAAATTGGACAATCTAATTTTCTTTTGATTTATGGTTTTTTTTTTTTTTTTGGCATGTGGTCTTAACTAGTTTGATATTCTTTAGGATATTTCTTGGTCAACTCTTGGGGTTCAAGAGTTGACCTAGTGAATTTTAATAGTAGGAACTGAGATAAGTTTTATGGTGTATTTGCTTTGTCTATTTTGTGCTATTTGTTAGAATATTCGGTAAGTATATTACATTAGTAGTAAATTGTCATAAATTATTCTTTCTACTTTTTTTTTTATTTAATCGTATTCCTTCTCAACCCAAGTTAACATATGCTTAGGAGACAAGGAAGTGTATGTATTTGTTATGTGAATTTGATACTATTTGTGTAAGTGATAGCATATGCCATAAAAGGACGGATAACTCTTGGCCGAGGAGATTCTTGATTCTTTGAAATTATAATTATGATTATTGTTAATGCATATTGATTTTTGTATAAGCGTATCCGATTTTGCGGTTGGAATAAGAAAAAATTCTTGATTCTTGAGTTTTTGTCATGAAATAAAGGAGAAAGAGCATTTGAAATTGTTGACTTTGAGACACCATCATGTTTAGATTGTTTGTGTTTGGACTATTTGATCTTTGTTTATATCGGTAAAAATAATTTATTATTAATGCGAAATATAAAACTTAATTCTCCATTTTCATGAGAAGAAAAAAAGTAGAAAATCATTGCAAAATTTAAAACTAGTATTGAAATAACAACTACAAAACACCATCTATCAACAGTAATGAGCTTCGAAAATTTTAAAATCCGGCCATGTAATAATTTGAGATGAAGCCACTAATTAAGGTTTACCAAAACGTTCACCATATCTGATTTTGGACCATCATAAAATAGTCCTAATTTTTTACACAAATTCTAAGTTCTTTTGATTTCGGTAATTTCATCATCAATCACTTATGAAGATTGATTTCATATTTTGATTCAGAACTAACAAAGCGATTCTCATAAGAGTGTGAAGAATCGGATTGACACGTGACCTTTAATAACGGATTCACTATTCTTTTACTGATATTACAGATTAAACTATCAGTCACAGAAAAAAATTTTCGAAGGACAAAGATGGAGATGGCATAAAGTCTTCAAGTGGAGAGGGTGGTGAAATATAGGGGAGACCAAAGATAGCGGGTGAAATATTTCCTTTATTGTAGGTTATAGAATTGTTTTCATGTTTCTCATGGACTTACTGAGCGACTATATAATGTTCACATCCATATAGACCATTTTGCAGATTGCCAATATTTTGCTAAGGCAAGGTTCGATTTCTTTCTCCAAAAGCTGATCATTCAAGTCGAGTTTGCTAATCTGTTTAGTTATAAAATTTACAGTCTAGATTGATTTCCGTATTGTAAAAAATTATTGTTATTGTCTTTATTTTGTATTTGTATTTAAAGAAATTTTAACATAGTAATTTTTAAGATATTTGCGTTCTTTCTAATTATTCTTTAAAGTTTATATAGCTAGACTGCAGTTTAATTGCGCGCAATGATACCTCGAATTTGGATCGTGAAAAAAATTGGATTGTAATAGGCTTTTTCTTTAAGCATTTCTACAAGTTACTTAACATATTTTTTATACACAAATTAAACGGTTCTAGCTTTGGAATATTAATCTTAATACCGGAAGGCCGGATATAAATTTGGAATTTAAAATTTTCTTTAAAGTTTATAGAAGGTTAAAGCGTATAAAGAGTTTATAACCAATGTACAATATGATTATAGGTGGTATACCTTTAGTTTATTATAAGAGTAAAATTGGTTTGATATAAATTAAACTAACCTTTAATACGACAAATATTTATTAGATTGAGACATAAATATAAAGTATTTGATTGGATAGTTTTGGATAGATGATTTTATTATGGAAAAATATAATTTTATATGCACTTAATATAATTTTTTTAAATATTATTTTTTGTCCTTGTATTTTTAAGAAATTATACTATTTTATCCTTTCTCGCTAAAAAAAATGACGGAAACTAACAAATCATGTCGTATATAATCATTTTCTTGCATTGATTATAAATATAATATTAGTTATGACTGAAACAACACCAATATATTGAAGAAAACTAAAAAATCAATCGATTAATCGAAAGGTATTTTTAGCATTTTTAATAAATATATGTTCTTTCAGTTAAAACTAATGTCATATTTGTAATCAGAGTAAAGAAAAAATTTAGATGAAATATGCCTTATTAATTTTCGTTACTGTTTCAGACGACAAAAGATAAAATATCATATTTTTTTCTAAAATATGAGGATAAAAAAAATCTATACAAAAAATATAGGGACAAAATTGTAATTTTTCCTTTTATTAATTAGTAAGTAAAATTTACGATTTCATCTATGAAATATAGTTAAGTAACTATATTTCCACTATGAGATATACAACATTTTCAATTTGTGCCTTTTTTTGCTTTTGATTTTGTTTGTACTCTCTTTTGTGTTTTTCATTTCATTTTATATTTTCACTTTGGATTTCATTTTCTTTGCAATTTCTTTTCTTTCAATTTTTGATTTCTTTGGGATTTCGTTGTGCTTTTTGTTTCATTTATTTCCATTTTTCCTTGTTATTTTGTTTGTGCTTTCAATTTCATTTGTGTCTTCCCTTCGATTTTGCCACAATCCACCAAATCATATAATTCCATCATGAATGATCGATCATTTTCTGTTTGTGCTTTTGATTTCGCTTATTTCTATTTTCTATTTTTTTTTCTTTTTCTATTACTTTTCATTTCAAATTTGATGAATTTTATTTGGTGTTTGGAGGTGGTGGGATGGAGGAGGCAACAAAATTACTTATTGGAGGTTGCTGGCTAGAGGTTGGGGATGTTACTATTTTGTATTATTACGAAATAGTCCATGAAAGTTATAAACTAATCAAGTAGTCTTAAATTTTAAATTATTTTTATTTAAATTCTACATACTTTCAAATTTTATTTAATTTTGAACAAAATTTTAGGTCTAGGGTGTAATTGGTAAGTAATCGCAAAATTAAGGGTGAAAATGCTTCAAATTCCTTTGCAAATGAAAATGGCTAATTATGTAAAGCTTAGAGCGAAATTATTATTTACGCACACTGTGTTATGGTGGTCAAATTCCTGAATCATTTATTTACTGCATGTTCGCTTTGAAGATTAAACATAGAAAATTATGTTGTTGGTTGCAATCGATTCATTGCTTGACTTACCTCAACCTTGGCACTGCATAAAAAGTGGTCTTTTCCTTCAGTAGTCATATGTTAGATCGAAGCCAAAAAGAAAATCAACTTCTTCAAGTGAGCCCATTGCTAGGTTTTCAAAATTTGAGTTTGAATATTCTAATATTTCAATTGGTCAAGTTATTTGAATTTTGATTTGAGTGTGAAAGTTTTGAAGATTTGATAAGTTGAGCTTGTTCCACAAAGGTTGATTTGGAGTTGGCGGAGCTTGTAACACCTAAAATTTTGAATTAGGCATGAAAGGATTTAAATGTAATTTTCAGATTATTAAGGGACTGAAGAGTAAATTGACATATTAGGGTCAAATTATGATTAAGGAAAAATTAAGGGTTTCATAGGTAAGAAGAAGGAAACATGACAAGTGTCCATGTGTGTAAATTTAAAAGTTGAATTTGTTTGTAGTGGATGATTTAAACATGTTGTGCAAAGGTGCAAATGAACCCCTTTGTTTTGAATTTTGTTTAAACATAATGATTTGTTTGTCTACAAATGTTTCCTCAAAGTGCTTTTGTTGTTGCCAAGGATATTAAGGATCTACTCTTAAAGAATTTTTAATTATAAAGTTAAAAATCTTCCAAAGCAGAAAATAAGGGAAGGTCATGCCCACCATAGATGGGTAGTGGTCATGACCCATGACATTTTGAGTCTGCCGAACTACAAAATGTCGCGAGCACCACCTTTCAAGGTAGCTGTTGCGACCGAAATCATATTGAGTCTAGTAGCCAAAATGAAATGTGTCACGAACATCACCTTCTAAGGTAGTGGTCGTGACCCCTATGGACTTTTGGTTAAAACGTTGACCACGATGGCTAGTAACGAACTTTTTGAAAAGTAAATACTAGTTGGTGCCAGTCGTGACCCCTTAGGTAGTGCTCTTGATCCCCTCTAACGGCTAGTTTATTAAATATGCGCCAGAGTCTGTAGGTAGCCATTATAAGAAGGCCGCGCCCATAACCCTTGTGTAGCACCAACAACCTCCTCAATAGAAGACCTTTTAAAAGTGTCCTTTGGTAGCTTGGCAACGGCTATATGCTTCAATATTGGTATAAATACATTCACCAACATCCATTATGATGTTGAGCAACTACTAGAACTTAATAGTAATCAATTTTTCAACAACCCCATCTTTTAATTCATCTTTGTAATCAATTCTTATAAAGGTTTGTTGAGAGTGTCTCTAAAACTAAACTTTGTTGTTGATTAGGTTTGTTCATTAAGTAATATAGGAAACTCAATTGTAATTGGTTGGTGAGTTAGCCTTAAACTCTAAGTTTGGAAGTAAACTTAGAAAACTTCCATTGTTGCAATTGTTGTTGTGATAGTTGAATCCAATTCTTTAGAGACTCGGAGAAGTGGATATAGGTTTTAAATTGTAGTCGAACCACTATAAAATTTTTATTAAAAACCAATTTTACAATCTCATCAATCTTTCACAAAAAGTTTTCAAGGCTAACTTATTCACCTCTCATTTGGTTGCCAAATAGCCAACAATTGGTATAAGAGCTTGAATATTTCATTAAGCTTAAGTGAGAAAGAAGATCCTAATAGCAATAAATAAAGGACTTAATTGTCAACAACTCAAGATGTATCTTGATGGAACCAATTTCATGTTTTGGAAAATTCGTATGGAAGCATGCTTAAAGTTTCAAGGTCTATATGACCTTACATAAAAGAGTATGAGCTTTTTCAAGTCAATAACGATGAAGGTGAAATTGTTCCTTAACTAGATGAGAAAAAGTGGTCAACGCTTGATCCGCATGAGTACACCAAGGAACACCATTGAAAATGTGTTTTATTAGCTAGCATGGGTAAAGAAGAGGCAAGAAGAATTCACCATTGCTCTACTTCTTTTGTAATGTGGAAAACTTTAGAAAACTACGATGAAGGAATTAAGCAAGTCAAGAATGAGAAGCTGTTGACCATTTTCTTTGAGTATGAGAATTTTAAGAGAAAACTAGAGGAGAATCACCAACATGACTAATTGCATTTTTTCATTAGTTGCAAAATTGAGAAAGTTGGGCAAGCATTACACTCTTGGAGAGGTCAATGATAAGATTCTCTACCTTACTTTTGGGTTCCGATCATACTTTATTGGAAGCAGTTTAATGACATCTATGCCACAAGAACCGATGAGCTTATTAGAGAACTTCATTTTTGGGAGATTACTTTTAAGAAGAGAAAAAGGGAAGAAGAAGCTTCACAAGGTGTGCCTCAAAAGAAATTCATTGCTCTTAAAGCCATTAAGAGCAAGCCTAATGATGAGACTTTTAGCCAAGGTGAGGAAGAATAAGATGAAGATAAGCTTGAGATAGCAAGAAATCTAAATTATAGGAAAAGATTCACAAAAAACCCCATACTCCTTAGATGCTATGAATGTGGAAATGTAGGTCATATTAAAAGTGATCTTCCCAAGTTAAAAAAAGGATAAAGGCAAAGATGTAAGAAGATCCAAAAAGGGAAAAAAAAAGCTCATTTTAAGCTACCTTAAGTGGCAGTGATGACTCAAGTGATGAAGATGATGGTAGAACAGAAAGTGCTCACTTATGCTTTTTTGCCACAGAAAAAGTAGGAAGCCACCTTATCAACACTTGCTTTGTCTCACAAGAGGAAACTATACAAGAAGTATGCTTAAAGAGCTCCATAGAGGACAATCAATGGGTAATTGATGCTCTAGACATATGATTGAAGAAAAGAAGATTTTCTCTAAAGTAAAGAACTTGGATGGTGGCAACATCACATTTGAAAATAATGCCAAATGTAAGGTAATTGGCATTGGTAAGATCAGTAAGAAAGCAAAATTTGATAATGTGTTTTTAGTTAATGGAGTTAAATATAATCTATTGAGTGTTATCCAAATTTGTAACATAAATTATAAAGTTATTTTTGAATCTATAAGTTCTATTGTCACAAAAGTGGAAGACAACCCAATGTGTTTGTTGGTCAAAGAATAGAGAATATTTATTTTGTAGACTTAAACTCTACTACTAATCTGAATTTTAAGTGTTTAGCTTACTTTAATTAAGATTCTTAGATTTGGTACAGAAGATTAGGCCATGCTATTATAAACACCTTAGAGTATCTTAAGATAAAGGACTTAATTAAAGGCTTGCCTTAACTCAAGTATCTAAAAGACAATGTGTATGAACCTTGCCAACTTGGAGGGTAAAATTAATCTTCTTTTAAATCCAAAAGATGGTAAGTATCTCCAAACTCTTGGAGCTTATTCATATAGACTTACTTGGACCAACTAGAGTTGCTAGAATAGGAGGTAGGCATTATGCATTTGTGCTTATTGATGATTACTCTAGGTATACATGGGTTTTCTTTCTAACTCATAAGGATAAAGTTTTTGAAAATTTTAGAGTTTTTATAAAATGTGTTCAAAACCAAAAAAGATACTGTATTTCATATGTGAGGAGTAACCATAGGAAGGAATTTGGAAATGAAAAATTTGGCTCCTTTTGCGATGAACATTGCATCATACATAATTTCTCATTTTCTAGAGCTCCTCAACAAAATGGTGTTGTTGAAAGAAGAAATAGAACCATAATTGAAATGACAAGAACCATATTAAATGAATATAACTTGCCAAAGTATTTTTGGGCGACACCTTTAGCATCTCTTTTCACTTAATGAACCGTGTTTATAAAAAATGTTTGCTTAATAAAAAATTCCTTATGAGCTATAGAAAGGTAGAAAATTTAATGTGTCTCAACTTAGAGTGTTTGGTTGCAAATGCTACATATTAAACAAGAATAATTTTGAAAAATTTTCATCCAAATCGGATGAAGGCATTTTTCTTGGTTATGCCTCCAACAGCAAAGTATATAGGGTGTTCAACAAGAGATCTATGGTCATTGAAAAGTCAATGCATATTATTTTTTATGAGTCTAATCCTCTTGATCAGTAGAAAGGTACTACTTTTGATTTTGTAGACGCATTGGACAAGGTCACAAAAGGTCAAAGTGGTTCGACTCTCAGTCTGTGAGGAGGTTGCTTCCGCTCAGACTCTGGATAAGGTTGCCTTTGCCTAAGGCAGGGGATGGCCGATAGCGTTAAAGATGTTAAACAGGCTAGCCCTAATGGTTTCAGGCTGGCCCTAACGGGCTTCAGGTTAAACGGTTCGGTCTATTTTCAATTTAATTTAAACGGCCGGGCAATATTATGGACCTAATTCTAACTCTATCGGGCATCGGTTTAAACGGACCACTATCGATTACAAGTCAAAACAAATAAAATTTTGAGTTAAGTCTGATCCTTACGAGCTATTTTTAACTGATAAGACAATAAGTCAAGTTTTAAATTGGATAAAGCTTGTTTTATAGACTAACTTCTTAAATTTTTCTTACATTTGAAAAAGAAGTATAGCAATATGCACTAAATTATTCATAACTTAAAATATGCACTAAAAAATCCAAAAAAAGTTTGAACTAAAACATTCATATGTAGTAAAAAATTTACACTAAAGTAGAGCTAAAACATTCATAAAAAAAAGTTGCATTAAAATATTCATAAATTAAAAAACTTATTCATAAATTATGTAGGTTGAATGGCTTAACAGGCTAGCCCTAACGATTTTTAGGCTAGTCTTAACTGGTTTTGAGCTAAATGGTTTGGATTATTTTCGGTTCAATTAAAACGGATCAGAAAAAGTATGAACCTAACCTTAAAATTTTTTAAAATAATCGAGCCAATCTATTGGATCAAAACCCATTTAACATCTCTAGATAGTGCATGGTAAGGAAGAGATCACTTTTACGACCTCAATTCTCTTATCAAGCTAGGTTGACGGACCCACATGCACCTCGTCTGCATCATTAAACTCTGCTTCATTCTTAGACCTTGTTATAGTTCCTTCAATGATGATTGGAAAGTGGACCACTTAGAATGACTCTCCAATATTTTATGTCGCATGGCTTAATGAAGTTCTCCATTCTACTCTTCTACTGTGAATAATTTGTTCCAGAGAACACAAGTGGACGAACAAGAGAGAAACTATATATCATAATTTAAAAAAATGAAAAATCAATAAATTTAATTGTAATCATTCAAAATTTATCAAAGCAAATTTTTATAAATATTACTTAAGAGTAATTTTTCTCACTCTGATTGAATTTTCTAGCTCATCCCTAATTATAGGATCCAAAAATCATATGGTACAACTACATAAATAAGATAATTATTACACAATTATAGTCACCTTATTACAAAATTAATTCACTTGTTATTTGGGATAGTGGCACAGTGGGGAAGGACTCATGACATCCATATAATTACAATATTATTCATAACAGCAATTGAGATTTTTTTCCTCCCTATATATTTGGGGAGGGGGACAGAGGGGTCAGTTGCTGGTGTGAAGCTTCGAACGCCGGGCGTTGCCTCCACAACCCTATATCACTTTCATCTGTGCTAGAAAAGATAAGTAATATGAATAGTATAAATCCAAAAGATTATGTGTTTAAATTAAAAAATAGGATTATGAATGATGTAATTAAATTTGAATATGCATAGAAAGGTTTGAGGTGAATTAATTGTTTATAAATTGCAAACATCACATGGTTTTGGTCAGAAGCAGAAAGAAATGTCAACAAAGAACATGTGGCGGTGGGGTAGGCAGTACAGTTGATCAAAATCGAGCCAACTTCTACGCTAAGACAAAATTGCAATCGCAAATAAGACAGCTTACGTGCAAGAAAACTTTGGTGTTATCAACAAATTAAGTTTTGTTAAGCCAAAATTACTACTTCTGTCCCCAGCCATTCTATTATTCTCATTTTTAGTTGAAATAATAACTTTGGAGTAATTACTACCTCCGACTTTTTTAAATGTTTACATTTCCTTTTTTGGGTGTCTTTTTTGGTTGTTTACATTTCCATTTATAGTAAGTTTTGTAATTGTTTATTATTATTTCTTTATTGATATTGGTGAAAAAGTAAGTGGTGTAAATGATTAGTAATTGTTTATTAGTATTTGTGTATTGGTATTGATGATTTATTGGTATTTGTATTTTTAGGGTGTAAAGAATTCAAAAAGACGGAGGTAGTAATATATTATGGGCCAGAGACATTTTTTCTAACTTCAAATAAATAATTAAAAATTTCATATGCTCCATAACAATTTTCTTTTATAATGTTTCATTTTCTAATCTGGGTTTGTCCGGTACCAACCATCTTTTTCCGGTCAAACCGTTAAAAACTGCTTTTTGTAACGTTCAATAAATCATTTTTTGAGATAAATTTTGGCTGTTTAAATAGCGTTTAATTCATGTTACATTAAACAATCAGCGTTTTGAATACAATTACTACTAATATTTAATTTGTCAAACACATCAGCAGTTTTTGATATAACTTTTAGTTATTTAAGTATCGTTTTATTAAAATTTAACTATATAATTTATAGCTTTTAATGTTTTATAAACATTTACTACAAATAACTAACAACTATTAAAATGGTTAAACGTTGTTCGAACAATTAGTTTTGCAAAACACACCATAACATTTTCTAAAGCAATTGTACGTAACTTCATCAGATTCACCATTTACAAAATATTACTTAAATGATAATAATTTTTAGAAAAATAAACTGAATCTTTTTGAATGATTTATGAGATCAAGAAAACAAATACTCCCTCCGTTTCATTTATATAGCAAAAATTCCTTTTACACGTGGATTAAGGAAAAACATATTTTCTCTACTTTTATCTCAAAATACCCTTATTCTTCTAATCATTACACTATAATATAAAATTACTCCACCAAAAAGCATGATTTGACAACACCCACTATCTCAATAAAATACAATAAAAAGTACACCCACTAACTCAATAAAAAATTCCACAATTTTT
>CATIWJ010284725.1:0-15536 GCA_949640765.1 Croton laevigatus | reverse complement strand
AAGGTAAGATTGGGGTTAGGTAAGTGCTTTTTTTTCTAAAGTTAGTAGCTTGCTTATTTGGTTTAATATGTGATTTTACTTCAAACTTAATGGAATTGTGCAATTATACTCCAGTTTCAATTTTCTCCAGGCTCATAGAAGGTCCTGTGTAAACAGAATATTTGTATGAGGTCCCATTTTTAAGGGCCTTCAAATTTTAAAAATTTAGAAAAAAAAAAAGATATTAAATGTGTTCTAGAAATTAAAGACATGTAATTTATTTTATCAAGCATTTTTCACCGAGTCACTCTTAGAATACATTTTTTTTATTCATTTCAATTATATATATTATAATCTTTATGGGGTCTAACAGCTAATTTTAATAATTTGCACATGACCTTTCAAATGTATGAGACGGCCCTGATTTTCTCCATTAAACGCCTTATTTTCTAAAATTTATCGCACTTGCACTCCAAAATGTAATAAAAGTTGAAATTGAATAAATTTGTTTCAATTTCATTCTTTAATATGGATTTATTAGTTGAAAATTTTTAACATAATTATTTTTTACAGTGTAAATACAGTAACCTTTATAAATTAGAATGTTGGAAAAGTTTAACACGGACAATATGACAATATTTTACAAAGTTCGAGATAACATCACATATATATATATTTTTAATGTTTGAGATTGAAAGCGGGGATTCGAACCTTAATCTATTGCGAAAATATCATGGTTGCATTTTAGAATTTTATGCATTATTTGAAAATAATAGTCATGTTTGGGCATTAGTAGGAAAACAAATTTCAAGTAATTTCTTCATTCAAGAGTGGGCTCTCGTCCCTCAACCTATTATTTCATGTTTATAATAAAAACATTTTCATTAAGAAGAAAAATGAAAATAATTGGGCCCCAAATTTTTTAGGTTTCCATCAAATTTTTTAGGTTTCCATCATTTTCAAACAAAAATTTATTAGGTTTCCTTGAGTAAGGAATGGATTGTACATATTCAAACTAAAAATTTTATAAGTTTTAATTTTTGTTATCTTAATTTCCAGTTAAGATAATGTTACGTTTAGTTTCGGAACACTATTATTTCATTGGTAAATTTTATAGCTTTTTTTTTTTTGAAATTGAGGATAGGGAATCTAATACTGATCTATAATGTAAATGCACTTACTAATAAGCTATATCTTTGCGAGCAAATTTTCTAGCTATATTTTGAAATAGCAACTGTTTAGTCTTTAAAATTTAAATCTAAAGTGCTTAGTTTTTATCCTTTTTTTTTCACTATTCTATTAAAACTATGAGACTAAAAAGTTTATTTTTTAAAAAAAAATATATAGATAAAATGGTAAATATTACAAAATACATGAAAAATAAATATAGACAAAATAGTGAATATTACAAAATAAATAAATTAAAGAATGATATTATTTTTTCATTAAAAATTAACAGAATATTCAAAAAAAAATCGACAACAAAACTATCCAGTTTAAACTATTAAAACTTTAATGACTAAAATAATATTTTTTTTTTGAAAGCAAGGACTAAAATAATTATTTGTTTAAGATACATAAATGAAATAATAATAATAATAATAATAGCATCATAAAAAACAGTAGGACGAAATATTAAATTTTCCTAAAAATTGGAAAATTAAACTCCTAAATATATCCATAATATAAAATTTTTATTCCAATTATAGAGGATATGAATTGTTTCTATCATTAATAAAATAAAATCCAGCGTGAGCTACAAGTTGTTTGGCAAAACCCAACAATAAGACTTAGTTGACTTGTGATAGGGATTTGACAATTGTTAAGTTCAAGTTGGGTTTGTAATTAATGTTAATTACGTTGACTTTATTAATTACTTAATTAAATTGGTCAATCAAGTCAAGTGGAAAATGAGTAAGAAATTTTCCAAAGTCAAGTAGTGTTTTTCCCCTCTTCTTCTTGATGTACAAGCTTACGATAATTACATAAGATAGGGTTACATTCCGTGTTGAAAATTCTCTAGTATCCTATACTTAGGGGCTTATTGTAACGGGGTTTGGAATCCCGACAAAATATAATTTAGCGATAAATATATTTATACCCAACAGACCACAATTTGAGTTCTCTAATAATAATAATAATGATGATGATGATGTTTCGGGACGGAAGGAGTATTTATAAAATTAATGTTTTACATGTAACATATGCGGTAAGCAATTATTTTTCTACATCTAGTATATGTGATCACTATATATCAAATTTATAGTAGACCTATATCATTCTTTGTTCTATTTTTTCAATAAAAAAATAATAATAAGAAAAACTAATGTTTAGTTCTTTTATTATTATGCTATCGGTTTGGTGCATCGATGGTCAGACTGGTAAATGTTTTATATAAAAAACATTATTGGCATGAGTAAAGTTCTATAGTATTACCATAGGTATACAAAAAGCATTTTTAATAGTTGACAACAGAAGAAAACTACTTAATTTAATTGCAACCTAATATATAACATTGACAAATTCAAATTTAGTCTATATTTATTATTATTTTTTATATTTGGAAATAATAATGCATGGAGAGTGAAAAGAAAAGAAGTCAAATGTTTCAAGTGGTAAGGAATTTAATTAGTACAATTTTAAAATAATTTGTTAAGAACTAATTTTCATGTGAGTTTTGGTAGATGATTATGGGAAACATATAGAATAATATGCATGCTTCTTTTCAGACAGTGGGATGGCAAAACAATTGAACAAAACAGAAACATGTTTACTAAGTTTAGTGGTTTTTTCTGCTAATCATAAACATTTATTAATTAATTATTTATTTATTTTTGTCTAATTTATTTATATCTCAATGATTTTTGGAAAATATATATAGCTAATCATTCAGCTCAATTATATATAGCTTGGTTTTGGAATAAAATTCTTAATGTACAACAAATTTTACCCCACAAAAAGTTAATTTTTTTTTTTTGACAATTTGGTCTCGGAGGCTCGAACTATGTAGGAGTCCGAGACCAAATTGTGAAATTTAATACATGTTTGACAAAATTAGCTAATTAAGTAGTGTTTAACTGTTTAGAATAGTTTTAGTAATTTTCTATAAAGTGCTAAAATTGACAATATCTCACTTTATTATTATATAAATATGAATTAGGAAATAAGATTGGAAGTTAAAATTTCAAGAAAAAAAATAATTTAAATGTTCTAATAAGAAGTCAATAAACTTATGGACCATATATATATATATATGGTATACCTACTGAGTAAAGCTGGCATCTTCCATAAAACTCACCAACCATACCCTAATGGATAGGATTTCAACATTATTATATTTACATGCACCTTCATCAGCTTGCATTTTTTTTTTTTTTTTCAAATATCATTTTTAGTCTCATGTCAACTTGTAGTAAATTATATTATATTTCAAATTTTAATTTTAAATTATGTGATCAGATACGAATTATAAACCAACTGTAAACTGATTATATAAACGATAGGTAAAAATTTTATTTTATTAAATATCTTTAAAATTATTAACATTATTATGATCCAATATTTTAAATATATTCACATGATCATTGTTTTTGAATTTGGGGTTGTAGAGCCAACCAAAAAGGATGCATGAATTGAAGATGATGGATTTAAAAGCAAGTGGTACTACGGAAAATCAGATCTGGCATTTAATTGAGTGAATAATAATAATAATAAGTAAGTAAATTCACATGGAGAATTATGGAAATGTTTGATGACAAATGAGACATTATCCATCATCTCTGCTATTACATTAGCTGTCTTTGCAGAACTCTATCTAATCATGTCTCTTCTCTTCTGCCTTCTTTTCACACCAAGGGGATCAAGATTTAGGTGTTTTCGAGTTCCAGCTTTAATCGTATTGATATTTTAACCATCCGATACTCGAACGCGAGGAATTTCAGGCTTGACTCAAGTAATGCCACTAAAAACGGCAAAATGTTTTTTCAGGCTTGACTTTTAAGTAGAGTCACTAAAAGCGGTTAAACCTCTTTTAAACTTGAGCCAAGTAGAATAATCAAAAGCGCAAAAATTCTTCTACCGATCTACTATTAGGACTCGAACTCGAGAACTTTGTTTAAAGGATGAACAACGCTCCACTAGCAAATTTACATAGTTGGTAGTTTACATCAATCTATTTGCTAATGTATATATGACATTATTTGTATAGTCTCTTAACTTTTAATATTCACTTATTTAACTAATTTGGCTTGTAATTAATAAGATTTTAGTAAGATGATTGAAATCAAAGAGCTCGATAATCATATTCAAATTAAACTCATCAAACGTACGGGCTAGCTTTTCCCACATCAATTTATAATTAGAGTGCCATTTTGCAAATTGTTATCCCATATGAGATGCAAAAGAATTAATTTATAATTGAACAGTTCCCATCTATTTTCTCCTTGTTATTATCATTCGAGGAACTAGCATACTTGTATAAAATGCACCGCTTTCATATATATATATTACCATCAAACCTCCAAATATACCATTATCAGCTTAGCTGATCAAATACCATAGTCAAAATGATAACTTGCATGTAACTAACTGTAAGGCATGTAATTACATTGAATCGTCAGAATCATCAGAATCACTTCTCTCAGGCTGCTCGGCATTAGGTATGGTCTCTTGAACATCAGGTTTTGCTGCAGGAGTAGGCGGAGGTTTCTTGCGTGCATTCCGAGCATTCTGATCACCATCTTCCTCTTGCTCATTTGTTTCAACATGTATTGAAACCAGTCAAGGCTCAACATTTATTAAAAGGACAGCAAAATTACAAAAAGAAAAAGAAAAGCAACTGTCTCCCACCACATGCCTCTCAAAGTCTGCATTGCAAATCAGTATAATTTTAGTACTAAGGTCGTGTTTAGAATAAGCAAATAGCATGTTTTGTTATCCTCTTGTTTTGTATAAGAATACTCCATGACTATCATATATAGAACGAACAGCTGTGATTTACTAGAAAAATAATCACTTATATAAAAGGATATCAGCATTTTCAACTGTTTCTCCTTTGATAATGTTGTACAGGTCTTTCTCCACGCGCTGGACTAGCTCAGGCTGTAAAACGCAATCCACCATAATTTAATTAGTAAAGACGTTGGACTTAACATAAAAGTAAAGCACCACAGTCAAAATCTAAATACAGCTACTTACAAGACCACCTTTTTTCTATTAAATAGTTCATCATAAGCATAAAGCAGTCAATACTCAAATGGTTCACATAATTTTCCTAAGAAGAAAAGATCATCAGAATTTGATCCTTCTTACATTCAGGTCTGGTTCCCTGCGGAACCTTCGTTTGCGAGCATCCCTCATAGGAGGTGTAAGCCCATGTCTGTACTCAACTACATCTGGAGCACTGTCACCCGCTTCTCTAACCATAATCATCTGTCAACAGTAAGTGTAATTACAATGGAAAAAAAATAAAAATGCAGGTCATATATAGACACACACTAAATCCACATTACCTGACCAATGTCTGCAGTTTTGACTAGCGCGCTATCATCATAAGTTTTGAAGGACTCCACAACACAAGGTAGGTCCATCAAAGATGCAGGGAAGCGCTCATCGCCAACGACAAAAGTGCCACTCCTGCCATCCTCTGCTCAACAATAGTTTCACATTCAAAACTACAAGAATACAGCAAGGCAAAAAACATTTAACGCCCCCAACAAAATAAAAAGGGTAAGGATGATGAACTGGGGGAAAAAAGAAGGAAATTTCTGTCTATTTACTTTTCCAATGGAAAAATGAAGCAAAACAGTGAAAATCAAGAGTGAAATATTCGCAAATCGCTTTAGCTGGGTAGGGCATATCATAAATAAGATCAACATAAAATATATACAGGAACAAGGAATTTCTGAACAAGTACAGACATTGAGGATAGAATTACTTGCAAATCACTTTAGCTGGGTCGATGCATATCATAAATAAGACCAACACAAAGTACATACAGGAAAAAAGCAAGTTTGTTAAATACTTGAGAAAATAAACTTCAAGCATCTATAATAAAATCCAACTATCCCTCTTGTTTTCGTGTGGGCCTGTTGCAAAGCATACTCCTTTTTTATATTATTATGCATATACTATTTGATTTCATACTATATAACTACTCAAAAAACAAATAAGAGAATCAAAAGAATCAAACTTCCCCTTGAATACAATGCCAAACGAAAATTTTCTAGGTTATTATATGATTAACTATAAAACACCAATTCTTTTAATTCAGGGACAATTGTTCCACCAAGATCATGGTTGGTTCTTGACACACATGATAAGGTAAGGACTCAATCATTTGAATTCATAGATTGTCATAGACAGATTAGATATCTCCATTCATAGATTTTAGCTTTAATGTTTTATATTTCCGGATCCCTAGTTTCCCTGCAGGCACATACCAGTACCGAGGAAACGTTTTTCTGCCTGTGTCCCTCTAGTCTATGTTGCCTTTTTCTCATGCAGCAGAATAAACAAAATTTGATGTTCTTTACTTTTTTATAATTTCTCTTAGCATGTCTCTAAAGTCATTTACCCTTTAAGGCTTCATCTGCAGTGTTTGTCATTGAAGGCAATTTGAATAGGAATATAATGCAGACAATTAGAAAACACAACCAACCAAACTAAAGAATTCCATAGAGCACAAATAAGAAATGGTAAATTCCAAATACAAGGCTCTTTCCTAAGTTTGTCATTATATACAAGAGAACAATCAAATAAAGTTTATATAAAAATTGGAACAATTTGAATGATGTCACATCTCTACCATTTTCAATTTTGAACTTAAGCATATTCAAATAGGAAATTCAAATTCACAATAAATTTATAAGCAAAAGAATGCTTGCCGAATGTGGACTTCATCTTTTTTGCATTCAATTTTTTCCTCTCAATTTAGTTTGTTGCTGTAATAGTAGAAAATAGAAATATTGCATCCAATTTAAATATCGCCTAATGGCTTCTACAGTAGATCTCCCTGGTATAAAACCAAATTGGTTCTCCGACACTCCATAATAATAAGGTGCCAAAAAATGCAAGCAAGCACTTATGAGAAGTTAGGCATATCTCTTTGAAATAAAACGTATAGCAATTTTTACAAGGAGGATTTATATATTATTTATAAATGTATATTTTGAAAAGGTTAAGGAACTCCCGTATTAATTTATATTGGCTTATAAGATATTGCATTATGCTTTGAACCAGAAACATAGATTTTTTTTTTTTGTGTTTCCAAGAACAGTCCAATCATGTAGCAAAGCTAACCACACTTCCTGGTTAAAGAGAAAGTTAAGAAAGAAAAGGGAGCAGCAAGGAATTGAAACAAAACAAATCTAGAGCCAACCACAAAATACTGAGAAGAAGCAAAATGATTATTTAAGAAAAAAATTGCATTGAACAGAGCCTCACCAGAAAAAGATAAATCCAAGGATTGCTCTTCAGAAGAAGAAGCACTTTCACTCAAAAGACGATCCAACCTTTCAGCGACAGAAGGTGGAACTCTTAATATGAACTGTTCCTCCATCCTGTCAAAATCAAACGTAACTTGTTTTTCATGAATCAGCATTTTGTAGGATATTAAACATTAAATCAAACCAACCCAAATAAGAAAAAACTTTCTAAAAATGCAATATTTCTCAATCAAACACATAATTCCTTCTGAATCATGCGTTAGTGGGCATAAAAATCCAAATAAGACAATTAAAAAAAAAGGTTACTCTTAAAAGGACTCAAATCAAAGTACGCATTTGTTTATGAATTATGCAATTTCCTTTATATTTAAAGCACCTTTATAATTAATAGATTGAAGTCAATTCATAAATCCAGTAAACAAATGAAGAAAAACTAAATGCTTATCTCAGTGCCAAAATTAAGATTAGTTATATTCTAATCTCAGTGTCGAGATACAATGTCTTATAAAGCAGCCCAAAAGATAAACAAAGTAATATAAAAAATTATTAACCCTAAATCCAATTCACAATCAACATCAATCATTCATATGTTTATCAAATTTCTTTAGAATGCACCAAATATGGGTATAGACAACAAATGCCAGCACAGAGATTAAAACTACATATAGGTATAGCGAATACAAAAACTAAGCTTGATAAGAAAAAAGAGAAATAATTTCATCAAGAAAAGAAAAATTGAAAAACAAAAACACTGGAACAGAATTGAAGCTTAGATTTCGAAACCGAAGGACTGATAAACAAGAATCAATGGCTACCTTTGATTTGAGTTTCTCTGCAATTGCTCTTTCTACAAAGCCTTCCCTTTGGAATTGAAACTGAGATTAGAATTGATAGCTGGACTGGGAAGGTTCAAGAGATTGATTTTAAGAAAGAAAAGGGGAGAAAATAATGAATAGGTAGAGACTGGACTAGAAATTAGGATTAGGATGTTTTCTCGAAACTGGCAGTGAACCGGAGTGGTCGAACCAATCGATCCGATTTTAAATTTTTAAAGCATAGATCAATTTAAAAAGAGATTCATGGTAAAGGATAAGATATGATAAAGTAGGTTTAACTTACCGTCCGGTCAAACCGGCCTCAAACAGTTGATTTTCATTTTCCAAAAATAAAGTTAAGTTAATTATTATCAATTATTAAGGGGAAATAAGCACGTTAACTGGGGTAAAATAGTCATTTGAATCAAATATAAACATTCATTCAAGCAGAAATAAAAGTAGTAAATAAACATCCACGCCTAATTATTCTCTCTTCATTTTAAAGAAAAATATTACAAATTAATCTAAACCAATTACATTCTAACTTTTTAATTAAGGGCTCGGCTATGGTTCACTACGTAGAAAACGCTCTCTATATATATAAAAAATTATTATCCTATTTTTTTGGTAAAAATTTGATATTTGTTTTGTCTGTATGGAGATCTGAGATCAATTTTATTGGATCACGGTTTATAAAATTTGAGTCTGTGCCATAAAATTTGTATACCTACAAAAACTAACGGTTTAAATTATTTTGTATCTAATTTATAATACAGAGTTAAATTTTGTAAACTGTGACCCACCAAAATTAATTTCAGGTCTCAAAACATTCAACTGAACATAAAATTTGGAAAAAAAAAAAAGTGAGATAATATTTTTTTTAACTGTAGAAAACTTTCTACATAGAGAACCACAGAATTACCGTTTAATTAAAGCCTTGCAAAAATAAATACTAAAACCCTGCCTTAATGAATTACCAACAAGCCCATAGATATTTCTAAAATTCAATTGAGCTCAAAACATATGGCAAATTTACAAATTAAACCCTAAAGTTCTATTTTATTTCAATGAATACCTTGATCCGACCTAATTGATTCTTGAAAATTCACTTTATCTCAATTAAGACCCTAAATATAATATTTACAGCAAAATTTCTAATGCTCTAAACCTAATTTTTATGGTAAATTACTAATTAATACCTTCGCATTCATTTTTATTTTTTTTCATGCCAATACTAACTAAGATGCAAGTTAATTCATAAAATGCAATCTAATCCCAAAATGCAATTCTAAACTAGAATGCAATTTTGGCTATAATGCAAATACCACACTAAGAGCAAACCTAATACTAATCTTATGTAATTTCTTCAAGACTTCATGTTTCAAGCATAACCATAATAATAATGAATAGGCAAAATGATTTGGATCAAAGAAATCAGAACCTTGCCATAAAAACCACTAGCAAAATTGACACATTTTGCAAATAGAAAAAACCGGATAAGATAAAACGAAATATCGAGATCAAAACACGATCCCAAAAGCTTCAATATAATATATATGCATGTGTTTGAATTAGATTAAAATTTGTTTTAACTTTTTTTAGGTTTTTTATGGGTAATATTATCATTTCATATTCACTTACTAGCCCTATTTAACAAAAGGCTGAAAAGTTCCATTATGCTTATTATGTTGCCATATAAGAAATTATGTGTTTCATATTTAGCTTTGATATATTCAAACAGATAGATACAAAGATATAAATGAGGAATGCTAGGTGAAGTCAGTGATGATGAATAATCATTCTATGATTAATTGGAATGAATTTGATGTGATAAAGAATAACTTAATTTTATATTAATGATAATAATAAAATAATAAATAATTAATTTTTAATATATTTATATTAATAAAATGGAACTATATATCTCTTTTCAACCAATCAAATAGTGACAATTGAATAATTATGGACCAATCAAACAACGATTATTAAACAATTACTTTTGTAGACGATTGTAGATAGTATTCCTTTATATAATTTTAATAGTTAAAAACCAGAAAATTTTTAATAATGTTTAAAAATTATCCATATCAATGGTGGCCAAATACATATGCTCTTCAACTTTGGCCACCCCAACTTTGCGTAGAACCATTTATGCATCTGAAATTTCAAACAACATATATATTTTAGACCTTAACGCGTGAAAGGGACAAAAAAATGTATTTTGGCCGTCTTCAATTTCAAAATATGCATCAAAAGTGTAATTTCTCACTCAAAACACTCATATCTAATTTCGACATGAAAACAAACAAATATCCCAAATTGAAATTTTTAATGTCAGGGGTTGGAATGTTAGTTCAATTCAAACCAACAATTCATGGTTTGGCCGAAAAATTGAAAAGAACATTTGGACTGTTTTGTTCTTTGTCACCGAAACTTTAAAACGCATTTTCACCGTTTTTCTAGTGGTCAATTGTAAAATTTGAAGCCATCGATAGTTTTTCCATGCGAAGATTAGACTCTCATTATCATTGGATTGGCCGAAATGAGAGAAACACTCGAGTTGTCATGGTGGTCAAAACAACTAGAAATTTTCCGATGCAATTTTAGGCGGTTTTGTTGGTCGGATGAGTAAATCAAAGGTAGTAAAAAATAATTTCTGTATTTGCTATTTACTAAAATAAAATCGCCCTACTTTGAATTCAATAATACTATCTCCGTCTTTTTGAATTCTTTATACCCTAAAAATACAAATATCAAGAAATCACCAATACCAATACATATATAATAATAAACAATTACTAATCATTTACACCACTTACTTTTTCACCAATACCAATAAAAAATAATAATAAACAATTACAAAACTTACTATAAATGAAAATGTAAACAACAAAAAAGACACAAAAAAAAAAATATAAACTACTCCAAAAGACGGAGATAGTATTATAGTAACAGACGGAGATAGTATTATAGTAACACTTAGACTGTACGAAGCCCAACCCGATAACACCACCGCCAAAAGACTGCGGATCGACATTGAGGATTACGACTAAAAGGACCAGGAGCGAAACAAATGCGAAAGGTGAATACCTATGTCATTCCAAAGTGAAGTTTAGATCCAATTCGCAATTTACTCAAAGTTCAGGGACCATGAGTTAAATCTACCTAAATAAAAGACCTAAATAGACTATTGTTAATTATTCATCATGCTACTCATTGGTCGAGCGTCAATGTCAGAAAGGTTTTGATATTTTCCCCAATTTATCAATAGCCACGCCTCAACCCTAGATTTCTACGCACTGCCGCTTACGGCTCTTCAACTTCCAGAAACCCTAACTCGTCGATTTTCTCTCTTCTGGTAGGTCTCTCTCCCTCTCCCTCTCCCTCTCCCTCTCTTTGCCCCTCTGTCTCTGTCTCGTGATATATATTCCTTTTTTTTTCCTGATTCAAATTTATTATTGTTACTACTTAGATCTAATGAGAGGAAGGAGTTACACCCCTTCACCACCACCTCCAAGAGGCTATGGTAGAAGAGGGCGGAGTCCTAGCCCTCGGGGACGTTACGGCGGCGGCGGTGGCCGTGGCGGCGGCAGAGATCTTCCTACTAGCCTACTAGTTCGTAACCTTCGTCATGATTGCAGGTTTTTGTTGCACATTTTGTTCTGGATTGCAATGTGAAAATAACGGAACCATTATATTTTCTAATTAATGTTTAATTTATTCTTGTTATGGTGGAATCAGTATTCTGTTTTTTATACCACAGTTTTTTCTTTTTTTAATTTGGAAAGGCTATTTAGGTTTGATGCAATTTGCAGGCCTGAAGATCTCCGGAGACCTTTCGAACAGTTTGGTGCTCTTAAGGACATTTATCTGCCTAGGGACTACTATACTGGGTGAGCATGTTTTCGTTTACTATGGATAAAAGTATAGATATCTGCAATTGCTTGATAGTGGAATTTATCTATTTCTTTTATCTGAATAGAATCTTTTCCTTTTTCTACTAAATTATGTTTTGGGGCTTCACGAAGACATTATTTGGTAATAGTTTCCAAAACAACTTGTTTTTGGAATTAAAGGCAGCAAAGTCAATGTTATTCTCTTCCTATTTTGTTTGTGTTTTCTCCTTTAGTATGTGTCTTTACCTTCCTCAACCAGTATCGCCTATAAAATTCAGAACGAAAGTTTTAACATTTGCTGAGTTGTGCATATAATTTTAAGAAAAAACTCAAAACATAATTTGGGAATTTTTCACTTGAAGTTTCTTCCAAGTTCGTCTGTCCCTTCTAATATCTGTTATTATGTTGGGACGCACTCTTCATGATTTTCACTCTTGTAATCAAGGATTAGGTGCGATAATTTGAGTTCTTGAGATTTAACAGTGAAATTAAAGTTTTGAAGACATCAATCAAGTAATTAGAGTTCTTTTGAAGATGATGTTAATGGTGGTCAAGATTGGAAGGAAGTTGGGTTTTGAATACATCGTGAAGATGTTCCGAGTTTTGAAGATTTTGAAGTCATCTTTAAACTGACACTTGCAAGGTCAGCAGCCTTGTGCTTGCTTTCTCATGCTTATCATGACCTTGGGATTATGTTGGTAAATTTTATTGGCAAAAGGTCTTTGGCATGGTCTGCCCCACTGCTCTGTTGCCATCGTGGTGTTTATATTTTCTGGCTTTTTTTTTTTCTTTCAGGGAACCTCGTGGTTTTGGCTTTGTACAATATGCAGATCCTCATGATGCTGCTGAGGCAAAACACCATATGGATGGTAGAGTTCTTCTTGGTCGTGAGTTGACAGTTGTATTTGCAGAGGAGAACAGGAAGAAACCAGGGGACATGAGGGCAAGGGAGCGAGGAAGGTAGAATTCATTTTTTGTTTCAGTTAAAAAGTGCATCATTTGATTTTTACTTTGTTGGCTTGCCATATGCATGACTTCATTTTTATTGGCATAATTTTTCTCGTGAACAATTGTCCTCCTGTTTTCATTTTTATCATACAATTGATGATATGAGAGGGGTTCAATCTTCTTTCTTTCTCTCTTTCCCCAGTCCTATTTTCTTCTCTTCTTTCTTTGATAAAGTAGTCAGGAGATGTTCTGGCTTTAGGTTTTTTCACTTTCAGTAATGTTCATTTTTAGATATACTATATGTTATTTGAATAGTGACTTTAACTATTGGTAAAAAAAATAGTGATTTTAACTTTTTTCCGAGTGCTCATATTAGTGGGCTGATGTTACACTTTGTAAACTATGAGATGAATTCATTACAATTGCCAATCATTTCATGATTCTTCTTTCTGTGAATATTGAATCAATAGGAATTGGTGCTTGTGTGAAGCTTGATATTGGAAACGAAAAAATAGTCTCTTTAGTTTCTTCCTAATTAATTTTTATGTGATTATTGATGTGTTGTAGTTAATATTCTCCAATTGGTCTTTGGTATGAGACTTTTAGATATTTTTGGATATTTACATGTGGAGAGTCTGATTTAATGAAGCATGACTGTTTTTTTTCTCCAATTTCTAATTTTTTTTGTTTACAATTCGTAAAAGTTTTTATTTGTAAGTAAGACTTTCAGTAACTTTATATGTGGTATTCTTAATGTTCTCATTCTGTTGTAGGGGCCGATTTCGTGATCGAAGGCGATCACCACCTCGCTACTCTCGCTCTCCACCTCCACGCTATGAAAGATCTAGGTCCCACAGTCGTGAATATTATTCCCCTCCTAGAAAGGGACGCTACTCGAGGTATGTAAATTTGCATTCCAATTACTTACAGAACTCTGATTCTAGCTTCCAAACAACCGGGTCTTTACAAATATATAGCAAGGGAAAAAGAGAACTATTTTGAGCATAACTTTGTGCAGTGATCTATAGTAATGCCTTAGAGTGGCTGTTTATAACAATTATTCTTTGAAAATTTATGTGGTTCTGTCAAGAATTTTATTTTTAAAATTTTCCTCATAGTTGAAGTGATTTATGGCTTGAGCTAACAAAGTTGTATGCAAGTACTAGATTTAGGGCTTGTTTGTCAAAATCAGTTGTTTTAATAGCAGTTACCCCGTTTGAGTACGGGTCAGCGGTTTGTTTATCTTTTCATAAACTAAAAGCTAAATGTTAGAGGTTAACTTTTCGTAAAATTGCTATGTTAACACCTAAAAGCTAGCTTATATTCATGGTATCAATCTCTAAATGCTGGAAGCTTCTTGAAAAGTAGTCAAAAGTTTCTCTAACAAAGATAGTTTTTGGATGAAAATTTACTTTCATTTACAGTATCATGTTGCTTGTCTAATCAATGCATAAATCCACTTTGCACTTGCTCCTTTGAAGTCTCTCTTCTAACAGTGCTTATTTTGTAATCTGCGGTAGATCTGTTTCACCCCAAGAAAGGAAACGCAGTCAAGAGGGATCTTACTCACGGTCAAGGAGCCGGAGCCGCAGCCGCAGCCGCAGCCGAACTCCAATTAGGCGTCAAAGCCAGAGCCCTAGAAGCCGAAGCCCCAGTCAAGGCCGGAGCCCAAACCCCAATGAATTTTCTAGGGAAGTGAACGGTGATAGATCACCTAGTCGGTGACTGAAGTGGTAGGACATCGGGAAGATGGTAGTGCTACTTGTGTTTTGAATTTGATTATGTTTTTTCAGTGGACGCAAGTGATTTAGGTTTTGTTGTCTGTTGTTCTTGAACTTTATAGGATGCCTTTTTTTTTTTTTACCTTTGCAGAATGGGAAGAGTTTTCAATTTGAGAAACTACTTTGTTGGCTTAGTGACAAACTATGTACATTTCTAAGTAAATTTAATTTGTCGGACCACTTTCTATACTTAGATTACATTAGTTATTTGCATGTTCTTTGATAAAATTTATTCATAGCCTTTTTAACCTCTTTAAAATGATACAAAATAATTGTAGTACTATGTCTTCTAAGTCCCTTTATTTTTACAATTATATTTTAAGATCCATTTTATACTGTCGGTAACATGTCAAGAAGGGATAAATACATTTACATCCTTAACTTTTAGTCTAATTAACACTTAGGCCCCCTTGTTTTGGGGAAATGAATTTTGGGACCTCAACTTTTTACAAACAAAGTCCTTCCATCCAATGCCTTAGGTTGTTCTAGTGGTAACCGTATGTGTAAGGATCAAATCCTGAAACTTACAAATTTTTTTTTCCTCTTCTTTTCTCATTTCTTTTATTTTTTTCTTTTCCTTATTTTCATATCATTAATTTCAACATTATTATATTATATTAAAAATAATTTTCAAATAAATCCCTATTAAAATATCTTTTCTTATCCTAAAAA
>CATIWJ010284604.1:0-34371 GCA_949640765.1 Croton laevigatus | reverse complement strand
GGCAAAATTTAAAACTCCAGTTCTTCTTCTCTATATTCTATTTAACAATTTCTTTTTCTAAAATTTTTTTGGGTTGTCGTCAACTATTCTTACCAACAGAAACTCTTATAAACCTCTTATTTATTTATTTTATTAAATAATCATAAATTTAATAATGTTGTTCTTTTTAAAAAAAGTTATTTTCACTCTTTTCATGAGTGTTGGTTCTCTATTAGTTTGATTTTCTTTTTTCATTTGAATTTTTTTCTCTTTTTATAAGAGATTTACGTTTGCTAGGGAGGATTTCAATAAAAAATGAAAAATTAATTTTATCGGATGATCTTGATTTTGAAGCCGCAATCCTAAAGTGCCGAATGGCTTAATATTAGATTGAAGTTCCATATCAAACTGTACTTTTATGAATGAAATTTTTATTTGTATAAAAAGACAGATTGTATCTCTATATTTGTATTTGTTTCTAATCAATAAAATATTTTCTTTTTTAAAAAAAAAAGATTGAGGCAAAACTTATAGATTTCTTCACACATTTTGGCATGTTAAAAATTATAACTGTTAGACAGTTGTATATTGTTATCTAATTTGATTCAATTTGTATTTAGTTTGTAATTACTTTAATGGCCTTAAGGTACACATAAACTCTTTTGTATATATATTCTTTCGAAACAGAATGAAACTGTTGACTTAGGATGCCAAAATCCCTTGGTTTTGAACATTTGACAAATTTACTTGAACTTGTGATTTACTAATATTATTTCAAGTGTTTAAGTATAGCTCCAGCAAGTATGAACCATCACAAGTGAAGATGAAAAGTTAGACTTGCAAAAGAATTGAAGTTCTTGAAAACTGACTGCTTTTTCGCACGAGATGCCAAAATTTTTGCACTACGCACCTGTTAGTATTTTGGCCATAACTTTTGATTTAAAAGTCCAAATGAGGTGATTCAAAAGGCTATGGAAAGCTAACATCTGTGGCTACAAAAAAGTCTTCTATCACATTTTCAAAAAACGATCAGATCATCGCGCTTGGGACCATTTATGTCGCGCCCGCGATAAAATTCCAGAAATACCAGAAGACTTCAAAAATTACGTCTCGCTCTCGACGAATACATCTCGCCCGCGATGGATGTCGCGACCGTGAAAAAATTCAACTTTTTGGGCACAACAGCTATTTTCCAGACCTATCAGAAACACGTTATGTTACCGTTGTGAGAGGTCGCGCCCGCGACACCCGTCTTGCTCGCGACAGATGCAGAAAGTCAAAAAAACTTTATTTTAAAGGAGCAACGGCTATATTTTCACTTTTGGGTATAAATACTCATTTATATAGCCTTCAAATACCAAAAACAAGTGCTTCATTGTGATCAACCTTTCTTTTCATCTTACACTCTCATTTTCATTGAAAAGTATTTCTTTGTAAGAGTTTGTAGAGTGAGCTATAAACTCAACATCTTTGTTGTGTGTTAGTTAGTTGAGTGAACTAGAAAACTCAACATTATGTTGTGAGAGTTTTGAGTGAGCTTTAAACTTAAAGTTGTAAGGTTCTTGTCTTAGCCATTAAAACACAAAGTTTGATGTTAGCTATGAACTCTAAGTTTAAGGTGAACTTGCAAAACCTCTCTTGTATTCTTATTGAAGAATAGTGGAACCCAATTTCTTTCTAGGATTGGAGAAGTGGATGTAGGCTAAGAGATTGAGCCGAACCACTATAAATTCTCTTATTCATCAACCTACCCTTTAATCTTCCATCAAAGTTTTAATCCGCCAACTTCCGCACCTAATACGAAATTTTTTATAAGCAAACTAATTCACCCCTCCTCTTAGTTGCACTAAGGGGCCTACAAAGATTACAAATTTATTAAGGCTACAAAAAGGAGGTAAGGGTTGCCATTTTTGGAACCCATAATTTAGTAAAAATTAAGAAGAAAATATATTTTTATTTTTAACTTTTCATACACCAATTATTTCTAAAAACTAACACCATAAAACCACTCATGTGATTTTGGTGATCAATTTTGACATAAAAATCGCTTCAAACGGTGGTTGGAGGAAGGAGTTTCAATTTAGGAATGACTATTAAAATGATAGGGTAGTAGTCAAATTTGGCCTTGATTATCACCAACTTTCCATCATTTTCCTTCAAATTTAAGGCCATAGGTTGATAGAGGGTGATCAGAGCTTTCCAACGATACCTCATTTGTCCAATTTCGTCACCGAAATCATGAGAAACGACTAGAGAAAGTACGATATCAAAGTTGAAATTCTGCTGAAATTCTTAAGATTAAAATCGACCTATTTTCAGTTTGGTCCTTCAACTTTTTAAAATTTATATGCATGACCCAGAAGTTTATGTAGCTTTGCAAATTAGTCTCTCTATCCTATTTTATTATGGTATTTGAACCCAAAACTTATTTTAACTCTTCAATTTCATCCAAATAGTTATTAATTTAATAAATTGAGTTTATTTTTAAAATTAAATAATTTTGAGGTGTTAATAAATTAATTAAAGATTCAAATTAAATTTAATATGGTTAAAATAAATATTAGAAACTATTTAATTGGAAAAAAAATATTAAATAAATTTTTTATAAATTAATTAATAGGAAATTTAATTTGTTGTTAAGATTAAATATTCTCATGACTTAACTAAATTATAAGGGCAATAAGATTAAGTATAAATACTTAATAAATGAGTTCAATTTAATTATTTGACAAAAATTTATTAATTAGCACTTAATGAAAATTTAATTGGACAATTAATAAAAGATTTACTTTAATAATTAACAAAAAATTCAAGCAAGAAATAAATAAATAAAGACGGAAATTGAATACCAATATATAGATAATACCTTATGCATATAAATAATAATAGAACAAAGGACAGTCCAAGGAATTAAGGAGTAAGATCCGTAACGATGGAGACCGATGTTTAATACTTTAACTTTGGAAAGCTCTAAAATTTTATTTTATGCATGAATATTAATTTTTTGCATTATTTAATTAAAGTTATAATTTATAGTTCAATTTTGCAATTTATGATTATTTGGATATTTATGATTTATTTACTTTTAAGATAAATATTATTTATAATTGAGATATTTACTAAATAGTTGGAACCATCATGTGGTTTAGCAAAAATAATATTTTGAGAAATTAAGTAAATATGAGAAATTGAGTATAAGTTATTTTTCAAAATTTTAATAAAAGTGACTTTTATTTTAAAAGCAAAATTTTTTTAAAAAAAAAAGATATAATATTGTGAAAGTAAATATAAGAATGTAAATATACATAAATTGAGTTTTTAAACAAGTATTTTATAAGCACCACTTAAATAATTTTAATAAATCAAGTTATTTTTAAGTATTAATGGAATTAATATTTTAATTAAGATTAAGTATTTTAAAAAGGATATCTAAGTTTATTTTGGGGAAAACAAATTACTTAAAATAACTTAGAAAATAATTTTATGAATAAGATTTAAAAATAAAGAAAGATTTATTTTGAAAAGTGCTATTTAAAGTAATAAGTAAGAATTTAACATAAAAACACTTTTGACAAGAAAAATAAATAAATTTGAAATAAGTTATTTTTGTAAAGTATATCAAATTTTAATAAGGATTTCATAACATATTATGATAGAAAGGGATTTTCAATAAAATTAAGGATATATTTTCAATTATTATATATTAAGATTAAGATTAAAATGAGATAAAAAGTAATTAGTTTTGAATTATGATTATGATGAATATGTTGATGTGAATTTCATGATGAAAAATATTGTATTTGGAATAAGTTGCAAAGATGATAATTTTGAAAAGAAAGACAAGTATTATTCGGAAAATCAGAAATTATGAGAAAAATATTTTAAGCTCTACTAGGATTTAGTTGAACTGAGATAAGGTAGGGAATGATCGATCATGTCCTAAGTTTTTGATATATGGTCGTTGATTTGTTACGGCGACTGCTGTTGTGATTGATTACGGTAACAACCGATTAATGTAGCCATTTGATTGGTAAGCAATGTTGCCATTTTGTGTCCGTCATTTGGTGAGTTATCCAAAAGAAACAATGTAGCTAGTTGGAAACATAGCCAATTGGTGAGTTTATTTTAAAGTAAGTTTGTCTGAAAATTTAGTATAGCAAATCAAGCTAACCAAGTAAAATTTTAAATAAAGCAATTTATTTTATTTTTAAGAGTAATTTTTATTTGATGATTATTTTATCAAGTGATTTATAATATTTAAATATTATTTTAAATTTGGTATGTGCATTTAAATTATTTATGTTTTTCATTAGTTAAAGTATCCACTGAGCATAATCACTCAACAAGTTTGGTTAATTTTGAACTTGTAGGTCTCCAAAAGATGTGAAAGAAACAGGAACTGTCAAATAGCATCAGGGCCCGAAGAACTTAGATTGGCATATACTGTGAAGATGAAGTCGGAATGAGCACAAAGATAGAACAGAAAAAAAAAATGTACCCATATTTTGTAATAAATTTTAGAATATAATTTGTATACCATGTAATATATAATGTGACACAACTTGGTCGAATTAAGGGGTGTTATAGGTCACGATTCGATTCTATGTCGTAAATTGACTATTCATGATTTACAAATCCCTTGAACCGTGAACCGAACTAGAAGATGGTTCATGAACCATCAATTAAAGGCTAATTCACAGTTGAACCTCAATTCAGTCCAAAGAATTTCTAGCAGTTCTTTCCCTCGATTCAAGGGCAGTTTTGGCAATTTAGGTCACAGTTCACGGGTGGTTCAAGGGCAATTCCAATCATTCGACCTCATGATTCACGAGCGGTTCAAATGGTTTCGATGTGATTTGGTAAATCATTAGTTCACTTTTGAAAAGAATCCATAACCTAAACTGGCTCCTTAGACCATGGTTACAGTCCCGCCCATAGGTGGGCTGATTCACAATTTGTCACGGTTTGACCCTTACGGTTTGCACGGTCAATCCAGTCATGGCCACATCTACTCTATTTTATAAATAAAGAACTTTTATCTTAGAAAAAAATTGTTTATTAAAGGTTTACAAATCGTTTAGTTTGATAATTTTTTTCAAACTATATATAGTAAATTAGACTATATAGAGTCTTATTTGTCATTGTTACATTAAAGGGTCCTCCATCCGAATCTTATGAGTTTTGTCATTAACTTTCTATGAAAAGACTAAAATTGCCTTCTAAAACATGTTATTGCTTATTCTCTCAACCTTGTTATTTATTTGTGAGCAGGGACGGAGCCACGTATGGGCCTTTGGTGCCCTTGGGCCCCATGACTTTTAGAATATGTACATATTGTATGAAGAAAATTGCTGAAAATAGCTTGTGGTCTGGTGGAAAACGTGCTCAGCTGGCCCCCCTTCGGCTGGGGTTCGATCTCCATTCGTTCCAAAATTTTCCCCCTTTACTTCGGCTGGGGTTCGATCTCCATTCGTTCCAAAATTTTCCCCCTTTACTTGGGCCTCAATTTTGGGCCCCCCTTTTCATCAAGCCTGCCTCCGTCACTGTTTGTGAGTAATTATATAGTCATCCGGTACACACCTTCTCATTTCGATGAGTTGGTGTAACAAGCTTAGCTAACCTTAAGTGAAATAGTGGATAGCGGCACAAATTCGTGAACCCTATTCCAAGGCAGTGACTAAGAAAGGCAACTCATCACCACGACAAAAATTATCATTACATAAATAAATTAAACCTAATTCTTTATATGGAAACAAAAGTTGACCACTCAATCTTTTTAGTCAAAAAATTTTAGACACCTCTCTGGCTCTCCATCATTGAACTATGATTGATCTTATTTGGAATGTATTTTTAGACGGTCCAACACCATATTGACACGATCATATATCATTGCAATACGTGTCTTATTCATCCCCATTTGTACAATTGTATTTTATACATATAACTAGAACAAGCCAAACCTCTAGTCATCTGAATACCTATTGGAATTTTACCCATCTTACATGTGTGCCCTATTTTTAAAGTACAAGTGTTTTGGAAATATACAACTTGCATCACTCATCCATTGTACTCTACCCTATGTTCTGGATCCCTCGTCAGATTTTAATTTCTCTCTCTCTCTTTATATACATTTTTTAGTTTTGATATTTTCTGTTTTTATGGAATTAATAATTATGTATTTTTAATTTTTAAATATAATTTGGTAAAATTTGATTATTCTATTGATTAATCCCCTCTGTTTTGCAAAATGACCATTTACATGATCAATACAATGCATAGAAAATCTCCCTTAGTCTCATCTTTGTTGTTGTTTTGTTTCTGTTATTATCAATGGAACAAATTGATTGATGAACTCATATTGGAAAGAAGAAATAAAAGATCGTTTTGTCATTTTTTATTAACCAATTTCTACTTGTTTGAATCGATAAAATGCAATAGATAATCATTATGAGTGACAGTTTCAATAATTGTATATGGATATTAACAATGTCAATTATGTAAATTAGTTAAGTTAGTTAATCATAAGTAGCTGTCAAATTAAGATTTATATAAGATTAATGTGTCTTATTGTTTAATTTAGGATATGATGGCTTGTAGTGAAGAAAAGTAATATTCCTTATCTCTAAGATATAGAAATCTTACCATCTCATAATAAAAACATAACTAAAGTTGAAAAAAAAAATACAAAAACAATAACGTCGGTATCGATTTAGGCTGAGAAAGAATAACATGGGTGTGCCTGTTTATTGAAAATGATGTTATCCAATATGGTCGAAACCGAAAGCATCTTCTCTTTCACTTGGTTTTTTATATGAACCATAACTACTTCTAACCATAAAATTTTTACTTTATTTTGATTTTTAAGAAAAAGGTTATATATATTTATTAAATGAAATTTGAGGTTTTGGAATCTTAACTACTTGTAATACGAATAGGGAGATGCTCAACTATTATAGTTAACCTTTGTTTGTATCCATGGAAATGGGGAAGGAAGAAGAATATGAACGTAAAATTTTAAACTTTCTGAAGGATTTTGCATATATATATATATATTAATTGCAATAATATATAATAAATTGAGAATAAATATAAATACCTTTTGTATTTGACGAACGAATTCCTATGAGCGGAAGCAAATTACAGGGTCTAGCAAGCTAGGTCGTCTATAGAATATTAAATCTTATAACGTTATTTCGCAATCTAAGAACTAAGTTTGAGGATGGGAGAGACTAAAAGAAAATTGATTTCTCTAGAGTGGCTACTGCAGAGAATAATACGTACCCCTAATCTCTTATTAGGTGGTGTATATATATAAGTGTTGGGTTATTAGAGTTACTCATTTAATCTTAAGACCCAACATACTTTAATTGGGTCTACCAATAATCCATAAATTATGGGCGGATCTTAATTAATTAATATCATAATTAATTAATTAATTCTAACACTTTCCATAATTTGGACACAAAAATAAGGAAAAAGAAAAGGAGAGAATGTATAGAAAATTATAATATTATTCTTATTATAAAAACATAAATATGGTTGTGAGGAACATATAGGTTTTCTTTTTTTAACATAAATATGACTCACGCACCTGAATGCGAAGAGGAGATTCGAACTTCTTCCACTTGGACATAAGGGCGGATTATTTATCAACTCTACTAGAGCCCAACCATAAAACATATAGTAAAATTAAATCATTTACATAACTAAAAAGATTTTTAAAAAATTATAAAGTGAACCGAAGTTATTTAAATTCAAAATGAAAACTATATAAAAAAAAAACATAATCCTTATAATTTATAATTGTTTTTTCTAACTCTATTATCAAATAGTTTACCTAATATATAATAATCAAAATTATTAAAAATTATAATTAATTCTAATACATGATATAAAATTATTTTTCCTAATTTTAAAATTGTAATGGTGAATTGATACCACCAAAAAATAGCCTAAGGTGTTGTTTGGTTGGAGGGAAGTTAGAGTTCCATGGAAGTAGCCTACTTTCGTGGAAGTTAGAGTGTTTGGTTGGAAAAAATTAAAGGGGAAAATGAGATTTTTAAAGCAAGATTGAGGTAAAATTGGTATTTTAAACTCACCACATTAACCCCAAGGAAGTTAAACTTTTTTAGAAGTGCATTTGACATGAAAATAGGTTTGAACCAAATATCACCTAAGTATCGACAAGTTTGTTGGTACTGAAGTATTTGACGAACATTGGCTGTGAGTTATGAAATCGCGAAAGGAAGTCATGGTGGCTAAGTTTCTAAAATTGATCTCAGCAGGTTCTAAGGGTGCTTTGACGACACTAAATGTATTTCTACTCTTTCAACTAATCTTGTGACTTTGTTTGAGTATAGTTAGGGCTTATGTTCCTTCTATAACAATTGCATCATACATATTTCTTCTTTAGCTTATAGGTTTTGCCGACTGAAGAAACAAAGCAAAAATAAAGCACATAAGCAGAGACTATACAAGATACGATAATCTAATATTGAAAAATGAGTCAATTTTTCAATAAAAAAACAAAAATTGGTGCCAGGAATTCAAGAAAAGGCGGAATTTTTCAAAGAATTTAAAGGTCATGTGGCTTTGATTAGAGAAAGAATAATGAATTTTTCTTTTTGGGGTTTGATTTTTTTTTATATTCTCATAATTTTTCAATGGGTTATCCTTTATGTCGTTCTTAATACTACTATAATTTTCCGATGGTTTTAATTTTTTATGTTCTTATAATACTTTACTTTCTTCTTGTCTCGTGGGCTTGCTAATACATAAATGCTTATGTCTCACCATTCTTTAATAGTTTAAAATTTTTATTTATTCATTTGATTGAGTTTAGGAAAATCATAGTGAATGTAGTACAAGAAGTGGGTTCATTCTGTCGTGGGATCGCAAAGGAGGTGGGTACTTATGCTAAAGAGGAAGGAGGAGGAAATGATTAAAAAACTAAATTAATTTTATTAAATAAAAAAAGTGTAGGGTAGAGGGCACAAGAGTGTTATTTGCTGACTTTTTGTTGACTAAGAAAAGTGTACGGAAATATCTATTAATTAGATGGTAAAAGAAAACCTGGAAATCAATTTTTCCCAAAAAAAAAAACGTGAAATTTAAATTTAAAGCACCTGAAAAGAAATTATCCAAAATCATATCCAGTTGACTTGTTAAGTCATAAATTAAGTATTTGCAATAGTTATTGTTTTTCATTTAAGAAGGGGAAAAAAAAAACATAAACACTCCACTTTTGCTTAAAAAATAAAATAGCTGAATCACTTGCAAAAAGCTAGGGGGTTACAAAACGTTGAGAACGTATTTTTTTTTTTAATACAAAAGTTAAGAACGTATAGTTACAGTTGGAAGTTGGAAAAGTCATATTAAAAATTGGCTCGTACTATCTCCCTATTTTTTATTTCTTAACATTTCCAGAAGAATGATTAGAAATTTAATTTTGATAATTTAATGAATTAAATGTTCATAATTTGATGGGTTAAATTATGTAAATTAAAGTATATTTAGATTAGTTATAAAATATAATTATTATAGTTTAATTATATATAAATAATATTTTAATCTAACTAACCTAACCTATCAAACAGTAAACACTAAACTTGAATCTAATTATAACTTTTGAAATGTAAAGAAATAAAAAATACGTTGACAGTATTTTTTATGTATTTTGAGAGTATGAAATTATTTTGATTTACGCAGTAATAATAATAATAATTAATAAGAAAAGCTGCATGCAAAAAAGTTACAATAATAATAGAAGTAGTGACACATGCTTACATATGATAGCCTGAAATATTTGGACCCACCAAGTGATCGAGTAATTTTCCAAATCAATTATGGCTAATCCCTTCAATTTTCAAACTTTTCCTGCAAGAAGGCAACAAATAGATCATTGACATTCAACTAATAACCCAATTTTAACCATAATAATAAAAGGAAGTATTGGACCCGACCACCACATTGGAGCCACGTGAAGCGCATGTGCATGCAGAAGCAGTATAAGCAAATGTCTGTTTTGTGCTCACAAGCTAATGTCCCATAGATGATGGTCATTGAAAGATCATGGGATGCGATGGGGTCATATATATATATATATATATATATATATATATATATATTACATCATTTTAGTTAATAATAATCTTTTGTTTGTTTTTTTGTTGTGTAACGTTTCCGTCCACATAATTAAATCAATTACTATTACTATTTTATAAATGATTTGTCATCATCTCGTGCTTTGTTCTAGATATTAAAGATTAATTACACACTTATAAACAGTACTATTTCCGTTTTTTTCATTTCTTTACATTTCAAATAGCATGCTTAGGTTGAACTTTAGTGTTAATAATTTGATGGGTTGGATTAAGTGGATTAAAATATTATTTATATATAACTAAACTACAGTAATCATACTTTATAATTAACCTAAACATACTTTAATCTACCTAACCCAACCCATCAAACTATCAACACCAAAATTCAACCTAAACATACTGTTTGAAATGTAAAGAAATAAAAAAAACGGAGGTAGTAGCAAACACAGGTTGAATAATGGGAGCCGCTCAACTATATACATGCTTATAGATAAGCGCACCAATCAGATATCACCGAAAATTAGCTTATAAAAAATGGCGACAAACCTAGCAAAGTTATACCTAAATGAAAAGAAGAACGAGATGAGAACTCCCTTACCCAAATCAAAGCAAGAAGGCTACCGGAAAAGGATGAAAATGGCATCAAAAATTTTGGATCTCAAGAAAGACATCGGACCATCGAGTAGTGTTTAACTATTTGAGTAGCTGTTAGCTGTCTAGGTAGCAGTTCGTAATCCACTAACAGCTAAACATTAAGATAATTAACTTTTTATAAAACGCTACTCTAAAAACCTCTAAAAGCTATCTAAAATGCTCGTTTACCAAACATTATAAAAAGAGTGTTTAATGTGTTAACTAGTCAAACAACTAATAACTAGTTTAACCACCGTTGCTGAACACATTTTTGTGTTGCTATTTTTTTTTTAAACAATTACACACACATTAAGAGAAGAAGGGCTCGAATCTAGCACATTTTGGTCAAGGGAAGACATGTTATCTGAAAGGCCATCCATCCCCCCCTCTTTTTTTATTTTTAGTATTGCTGAAAGGATGAGAAGGTAAAAGAATAAATTTTGGTTAATTTCTCATCAATCCAAACTAACCATTAATTAATCAAAACAATTGCTTAGAAAATATTTAGGAGAGACCTTCACAAAGTAGTGTTAACAAAGAGAAGGTGGCTTTGAGAGCCCCACTTTTGTTCAAATAGGACAAACAGAAGAAAGCAAATCTAACCGCAAAATACCAAAAGAGACTTTACCACCTTTCATGGAAATGACCAAATATATAAGTGAAAATCCTAAGCCCTATTCTCACTTCTAAATCTGTTATTGACGGACAATTATACCCTTCCAGATGTTCCCAAAACATGTTATTGTCTTTGCTATTTTTATTTGGAGGACGGTAGAAAGAAAGGCTTGGAGTTGGACAACTTGCATGGCTGTCTAATAAATTTGGGAGGCCCTATGCAAAGTATTAAAATTGAGCTTTTGGGCCCTAGAAAAATTAGGATATGTATTCTTATAATAAATATAAAATATGTATTTCAAGTATTTCAAGAGTGGTTTAGTGAAATATGCTTAATAAATTAAGTTAAATATTTTGGTTTAATCCTTAGGGGCCAGACTTATAGTTAATTTTTTTTTTTAAAAAAAATAAATTTTTAAAATTTGAAGGCGTTATAAAAATGAGGGCATGTGCAAGTACTATGCTTGCATGACCTAATCTACTACCTGACAACTTGCTGAACCGTTAACCAGTACAAAATATAGTGAAGAGAAGGTGTCGCCAAGTTTAAAAAAAGCCAAGTGGAAGGGTTAGTTTTGTCACAATAAAGAGATGAGGTGCTCATTGTCTCTTAGTGAAGACGACAGATGAGGCTCAAATTGGAGGATGTTTTTCAACTTGAGGACAGGACAAAGGCACATGGAGAGAAATATACAACATTATTTGGGTGCAATTGGTTTGAGACTGATTGGTTTTTAGATGCCTTCCATTTGGTTCTTTAGTTTATAAGGTAGTAATAACCCTTCTAGCAGGGAATCTAAAGGAATCGATTCCGAGGCCTCTCAATTCTTATAACATAATATATAGAATAATATATAAAATGTAAAAGAACGATCAGATCATTCTCCAGTTGGCAATTAATGAGATTGATTTCAAAATTAAGCAAAACTAATAATTTTTATATAAAAAAAATTGCCTTATTTTTTTTTATATTTGTTGTAGAGGACATGCTGGTCCTTTGGAAATTTGTTGTTTCTCCTGTCCAGTTGCAAACACTATAGTCTTTCCCTTTCATTTCTTGTCTCCTCCATCAACGGTACGTCCACCACCACCACTCAACACACCCAAAATATAAATAAAAATCAACATACTCTAATCTCACCCTTCCTTGTCACCGTCTTATCCATCATTATCTATTGTATCTTTGTATGTGGATCAACATACTCCATATATAAAAACAATAAAATCTGTAGGTGATATAAGTGAGAACATTGAAAGTTGCTAAGATACAAGAATAATGTCATGGATTATTTAATTATAAGGATAGTCCTAGTACGATTGTAAATAAGTCGAGCTCCTTATGAGTTATTTGAGGCTCCACTTAGTAAAAATTCGTTCAACTTCAGTTTGAAAAATAAATGCAAGCCGAGTTTTCAAGTTCAAATAATAAACGAGCCGAACTCGAGTTTAACTCACGATACTTATTAATTATATTTGCAAGTCTAATTTTATTATATATAAATATCAGTAAAAATGAAAAACAATGGTGTTATTAAGCTTGAACTCAAACTTGAACTTGAATCCAACGTATTTGAGTTAATTGAGGTGAACTTGAAATTCACTATTTGTTAATGAGCTGAACGTTTAAAGGGACTTAAAATTGATATAACATATGTAATAAATAAATTACTTATGAACATTTATATCTATGTCTACATAAAATATATAAAACAAAGAGAAAAAAAAAAAAAGTATAATGTGGCATAATGAAAAGTAAAGAATAGCTTATTTGTCATTTTCTATTTTTTGTAATTTTAAAATTGTTATATTAAATGTGAACAAACTTTTCATTTTCTTTAATTTATAATAAATTCTTTCATAACCATTCAATTTATTAATAATTTTATAAAAATAATAACAAAGAAATTAATTTTTTATTTTAATAATTACTAATTCATCTTTTCATATTTTCATAGTAACTATTAATAGTTTATAATAACTTGATTGTTAATACTAAAATGTTTTTTTCAAAAAATTTTATTTCAGTAGACAATTTATCAAATTAATAATATTGAACTTTCTAATTTTATATAAATAAATAATGTAATAAAAAAAATTATTGTATGTAACTTATATGAGTGAAAAATAATTTTTGCGATCATTTTGTTGCTTGATGGAATAATCATTTTTTAAAGTTGCTATTGGAGCATCTCGTTGCTTGTTGGAATAATCATTTCTGCGATCTTTATTGCTTATTTTGAATTGAATAGAGTTATTCCTTATTCAGGTAACTCTTAATTCGTGATTATGAAGAAGAAGAAGAGAACAAGAGGTGTTGTGGATTTTGGAGGAGAAAGAAACTTTAATAGCCGATAAAGTTCTGCTTATTTTGGAGAAGAAAAAGAAGAAGAATAGACGTTGTTTGGATATATATATATATACCATATACAATATATATGGCACATATGATATATAATATATATATGTGGTACATATAGCGGCCAATAACATTTTTACCACTCTGTACTATCAAGAGATTTTGATTTTGCATTCTGAAACCATAATATCGTGATTTTAAGCCCCTGTACTATCTAATTTTTATACACTCACATCCTCCGTCTACGAGATAACGGTGCGTGGACTGCACATGAACAAAGGGCGCATGGCCAGTTGAGATTCTTAACGAAAACGACGTCGTTTTTTTTATTGTAAAATGGGTTTAAAAATTAAAAGCCCCTATACTATCATGGTTTTTTAGATTCATCCCCTCTACTACAAAAACCTAAAACCAAACCCTCCTACTATGAGTTTTGTATGCACGAGCACCCTCCTATTAAAAATTACAAATGTTCCTTAAAATTTTTATTTAATTATAATTATTAATTATATATAAAATTAATTTTACTCAATTTTAATTAATTATATTTATGATGAAATAATATTTATTAAAATATGATTTGAATTTAATTAAATAATATTTTATTTTAATTTAAATAATTAATAATTAAAATAGTATTTATTGTTAGAATTGAATTTGAATTTTATTAATCAATAATTAAAATAAATAGCATTACTTATTATAATTGAAATTAAATTTTAAAATAATATTATCTATTAGAATTGGATTTAAATTTCATTAATTAATAATTAAAATAGTATTCCTTATTAAAATATAATTTGAATATAATTAATTAATTACTATAAATAATTATATAGAGACAAATTTGAGAAAAATTATTGGTGAATAATTATTTATATAATTACTAAAATGCACAGAAAATATAAAATTAATCAATTTTATTCTCATAACTAAATTACAATCTAATTAAAAATAGCTGGAGCTAGGGTTTACGCTAATAATTTCCTACTAGCACTAGTTCCAATCTTGCATAAATTTAAGACCTAAAGACCTTACATGACTGTCATACTTAGGCCTAGCTAATTGCTTAGTCAAAGGATCTGTAATGTTGCTCTCGCCTGAAATCTTGCAAATTTTGACATCTCCTATATCGATGATCTCTCGGATGAGGTGATATCTCCTGAATATATGATTAGATTTCTGGTGCAACCAGGGGCTCCTTAACCTGTGCAATGGCTCCGTTATTATCACAAAATAGCTCAATTGGATTTGGGACGCTTGGGATAACTCCTACTCCAGTAATGAACTTTTGAATCTAAATTGCCTCCTTTGCTACTTTCGAAGAAGCAATATACTCGAACTTTGTAGTTGAATCGGCAATAGTATCCTACTTTGAGCTCTTCTAGCTAACAGTATCTCCGTTCAAACAAAACACAAAACTTGATTGAGATTGAGAATCCTCGGTTCAAGTCTGGAAAGTAGTATCAGCGTAACCACTTACAACGAACTCATTCTGACCACCGTACACTAAAAGGTATCATTTAGTCTTTCGCAAGTGCTTAATGATGCTCTTGACAGCACACCAGTGGCGTTCACCCAAATCCTACACGAATTTGCTCGCATGTGCTACATCCAATCAAATATATAGCATAGCATACATGATAGACCCAATTGCCGACGCATATGGAATACTATTTATGCATTCCTTTTGTTCTTGAGTAGAAGGACAAATTTTTCTCAAATTTGTCTTTATATAATTATTTATAGTAATTAATTAATTATATTCAAATCATATTCTAATAAGGAATACTATTTGATTATTAATTAATGAAATTCAAATTCAATTCTAATAGATAATATTATTTTAAAATTCAATTTCAATGATATTAAGTAATGCTATTTATTTTAATCATTGATTAATAAAATTCAAATTCAATTCTAACAATAAATACTAATTAAATTATTAATTAATTAATTTAAAATAAAAATATTATTTAATTATTAATTAATTAATTTCAAATTATATTTTAATAAATATTATTTCATCATAAATATAATTAATTAAAACTGAGTAAAATTAATTTTGTATATAATTAATAATTATAATTAAATAAAAATTTTAAGGACCATTTGTAATTTTTAATAAAAGGGTGTTAGTGCATACAAAACTCATAGTAGGAGGACTTGGTTTTAGATTTTTGTAGTAAAAGGGCAAATCTAAAAAACCATGGTAGTACAAGAGTTTTTAATTTTTAAACCCATTTTGCAATTAAAAAAAAACAACGTTGTTTTCGTCAAGAATCTCAGCTCACGCGCCTTCTGTCCACGTGCAATCCATGCGCTGTTATCTCATAGACGAACAGTGCGAGTGTGTAAAAATTAAATAGTACGGGGCTTAAAATCATGATATTATGGTTCAAGGTACAAAATTAAAATATCGTGATAGTAGATAGTGGTAAAAATGTTATTGGCCTACATATAACACATATGGTATAGACATGTATTATATATACCATATCTACTCTATATACCATAAGTCATCGGTAAGTTTGACATATATATACTTAAGCACATAGCCAACAGGTATTTTACTTATATACAATTATATAGTACTATATCTATAATTCAGCCAAATAATAATGGGTGGCAATGAATTTGATTTCTCTCAAATCAAAAAATAAGATTATTCTCTATTTAAATATATCAACAACATGTTTGGAGGGGACCCATTCTCCCTATATATAATCCAACTCAAAGCTATCATATTTGCATCATCTCAACTCAATCCTCTCTGAAATGCCATCCTATGTTTTCTTTTTTCTTTCATAGAACAACCTGCTCTTTCTACCACTATTAGTACAATACACCAAATACCATCTTCTCCAAACCTTCTTGTTAATCTTTCTAGCTTTCTTTCTCTCTCTTTCAAGTATGCCTTCCAGATTGGCTGACGCCTTTCGATTCCACCCTGTCCCTGTCCCTGTCCCTCACAAACTCCTTGACTTTACCTCCCTTCAAGAACTCCCTGAATCATACAAATGGACTCAACTCGACGACGAAACTCACCGTTATTCCAGTGACTCATTCGGGGAGGAATCTATTCCGGTGATCGATCTTTTAGACCCCAATGCCCTTAAAAATATAGGACATGCATGCAAAACATGGGGTGCGTTTCAGGTCACTAATCATGGCATCCCAACCACTCTACTTGAAAACATAGAAAAAGTTAGCAGAAGTCTTTTTTCTTTACCTGTTCAACAAAAACTGAAAGCTGCTAGATCACCTGAAGGCGTTTCTGGTTATGGAATTGCAAGAATTGCTTCTTTCTTTTCTAAGCTTATGTGGTCTGAAGGTTTCACCATTGTTGGTTCTCCAGTAGACCATTTTCGCCAGCTTTGGCCTCATCATTACTCTAACTTCTGGTATTTGTCATTTGCTCATGCACGTGTACCTATATTATTTATTTCTTTAATTACAATTATAAATACAAATCATATTTTAAAATTAAAAAAAAAACATCCTATTGGCTATTGAGCCCGAGGCACGTAGTGGTCACAGTACTTTAAGCACTACGCAACTTTGGTAATTTTGTACTTTTCTCAATTTCATAAGTGTAATTCTCGTCTGTCTTTTCTAGTAGTCTCTAAAAATTGAACATCACTTGGAAAAAACTAAACGTTACTTCTAATAATTATTTTTTTTACTTTTCAGTGACATAATTGAAGGTTACCAAGTAGAGATGAAAAAACTTGCAGGCAAATTGATGTGGTTAATGTTGGGCTCATTAGGTATAACCGAAGAAGACATCAATTGGGCTGGCCCAAAATCTGATTTCAGAGAAGCTTCAGCTGCTTTACAACTAAATTACTATCCGGCTTGTCCGGATCCGGATCAAGCTATGGGTCTTGCTGCCCATACTGACTCTACTCTCCTTACTATTCTCTATCAAAACAGCACAAGCGGGTTGCAAGTTCTAAAAGAAGGAACTGGGTGGGTTACTGTACCGCCAATCCCGGGTGGACTAGTAATAAATGTAGGAGATCTTCTACACATACTATCAAACGGGTTGTACCCGAGTGTGCTCCACCGGGCAATGGTGAACCGGAGCAAACAACGTTTATCCATGGCTTATCTATATGGACCACCATCAAGTGTCCAAATATCACCCTTATCAAAATTAGTAGGACCAAGTCAACCACCTTTGTACCGAGCAATCACTTGGAATGAGTACCTTGGCACTAAAGCTAAGCACTTCAACAAAGCATTATCATGGGTTAAGGTATGTGCTCCTATAAATGGATTGGTTGATGTAAATGATCATAATAGTGTAAAAGCTAATTAATAACCCTTTTTCTAATATTATTCAACCGTATTTTGTAATTTTCTTTTTCTTTTTCATATTAAGTTTTCTTTCATGTATATCAATGCCCTCGTTAACCTGGAATTTGCTTGCTTGTGTAATTTCTTTATTTTCCTTTTTTGATTGGTTATGGAGAGTATAATTTGTTGGAGGATATTGTAATGTTATTGGGGCTGAGTTCCCCTAGAAAAACAAACAACTTAGCCTCTTTCTTTCTTTCTTTCTTTCTTTCTTTCTCTCTCATAAGGATAAGTCATGGACATCAACATCATACAAAGGAGGAGATCCAAACAAATATTCACTATTATGTCTTTTGTCTTTGCATTGTTGATAAAGTGAGGATAGAAAAACAACACCCATTTGAATATATTCAACTAAAAGACACGAAAACCGACATCTTTCTTTCTGCCCCGGATATGAAGGAAGATCTCCTCTATTGAATACGACATTTTAATTTAATTATCAACAACATTTTAACTAATCTTCTATTTCTCTAATATATATAGCTACGTAAATACATATATACATGTATTTACATTTTTTTTAACAAATATATACATGTATTTACATGGTGCTAAAAAAGCACGGATGAGTAATAATGAAAAAAAGGAATAATGACAACTCAATTATTATGGGTATAAAAACAAAGAATGACACAATCCATGTTGCTCAATGTCTGAAATTAATTGAGAATTTTCATTAACATTGTAAGACAAGAGTGTCTGTCCTTTCAAATGCAGCTGATTGTCTTCCAAAGCTTATTGAGTCTGCAACCACGTGCTTCTTCATCCTTTCTTCTTCTGATTGTGACTTGGCAGTTTTTACAGTTTTAGTTGCTATTAATTGCCTATTCCATTATTCAATTTTGGATTCTAATCCCTACTTACTCCACAAAACCACATATATTATGTATATTATATATAAATATTCATCTCACATTTCTTCAAAACAAGATACTGTAAGAAATTGAGTAAAAATTATAGATTGTTAAAATTAAGACCGACAATAAAATGGACATTTGCTTGTAACAATTTGATCAGAAAAAAAAAAAACACCTTAATCATAGATATTCAACAGTAAAAGAAAAATTTCATACTTAGTACATAGCAGTTATTATAATTTTGACCAATATCATTTTATTTAATCATTTTCAGTTTTCACTAAAATTAGATACTACATTATATTTTAGATTTTTTTATTTTTTTGAGGAAACCATTATATATATTTTAGATTTTGATTAAGAAATCCACTTAACTCAGAAGCGCCAACTGTTTTGATTGGCTGAGAATTTTAGCAAAAGTAGGATATATACTAAAAAATTTGGTCCCCTCGTGAATTCGATTCTAGAGTTTTTCCTGAATTTGGACAGATTATAAACAGCAAGTTTCAAATTTTGCTAAAAGTAGGCTTCACGGCACAGTCCAGCTCAAACCCTACAGGCCTTTTGATTAATTAATTGGTAAGCAATTAGTGAATTAATTTAATTTTGTCTTTCTGCCATTTGTATTGAGTGTGCCAATGAGATATGAGAATCATGGTTTCCTGTATACAAAGGAATGTGAGAATCAAATCAATCACTTCTAAGATTATGATAAGGTGATGTGTGTTTATTAGATTTCTATTAGGGACGGGGATTGCCGTCAATGCTTAAATTATTCCTTTTTCATTTATTTTATTAGCTTAATGAGATTCTACTTTTGCATCTCACAATCACTTTAAAAAGGTTATTTTTTTTCAATACCAAGAATGTCACTAACTGGTGTGGGTAGGGTGATCAATAGGTTAGATCGGATAATTTTTACCTAAATTAGTATATTTTTAATTTTTTTTTACTTTACCCGTTTGTCTGAATTTATCCAAATTAAAAGTTAAAAATTCAAATTTATCATCAAATCCAACATAATTACATAATCATAAAAACTAACAACGATCATTCACATGCAAAATTAAACATGTTAGATGTCAATATCACAGATTTTAATTATATTCACTTGCTACTATCTTGATTTCATAAATATAGTAGTTAGAAGATGAAGAAAAATCTGCTTCTTAAAAAAAAAGAATTAGTTTGCCTTCAATTCTTAAACCAAACTCATTATCTTAATACAGAATCATTAATACACCAAAATGAAAATAAATTGATAAAAGCAAGAAAGAAACAAGCAAAAAGTCTAATGAACACAAAACAACATCGTTTTGTTATTCAATCAAAACGGGTAATTCAGGCAAAAAATTTTCTACCCGATTATTGCTCGAATTATCCAAATTACCTACCCATTTTGCTCGAATTACCCATTTTACCCAAATTACCTTACTCGTTCTACTCGAATTATCCATTTTACCCTTACCCGAATGCTCACCCCTAGATGTGCGGCTATATTACAAGATAATTCTCCCATAAGTACCAAATAGTTTCTTATAGTTTTGTAGGCAGAGAAAATGAACTCCAAACCTTCACATGTTGTAAACTCAATGAAAAGGGGGAAAAAAAAAAAGGGATGTTTAACAAGTCACGTCCTTTTTTAGTAAGCCAAGTTGAATGAAAAAGGAAAACTTTTAATTTTTCTAAAAATGTGTCGGATACCACTTTTTCAAAACATTATGCATTGTCTTTGTTTACTTTCAGATATCAAATTAAACACAGTAATTAACAGTTAAGCATTCACGTGTAATGACTTTTTATCTCAATTTTATTTCACTTTCACAATTGTCTAAAAGTCCAAATGGTCTTTTCATTTTCTATAAGAATATGATAAATAAGAGATTTGGACTTTGAATTATTATTATTTGAAGATTTGGAAATCATTATAGTTTGTATCCAATGTTATTATATGCAATTCCCAAATTAATTAACAATTAATACATAAATACATGTTTTATTTTCTACAATTATTGTAATTTTTTATTACTAATTTGTTTTCTAATCTTCATTTTTTCTGTCCAAACTATGCAAAATAATTAGATTAGACGTTACTTCTAAACAATACAGCAATTATCACAATTAATGACCTTACACATTTCCTAAATTTCATTGGTAGGTTGTACTGGCATTGGCATAAAAATCATTTACTTACAGACTACAACAAAATAATAATAAGTATTTTTTTTTACAATTACCACTCAAACCTCTTTTTTTTTTTTCTTTTTTTAAAGATACCTCTTAAACCTGATAGTTATTTGAAAAGTTGTTATTTTTAAAATAACTAGAGTATGTTTGGTTTAACTGTTCCTATAACACCCCATATCCAACTTACGAATAAGCCAGACTGAAGTGTTACGGAACTTCTAACTTCCATTACTGCTTACAAAAAAAAAATTTTATTTGCTATTATATCATAAATACCTTAATCATTTCTCATATACTAAATACTTTACAATATTTATCCATATCAAATAATTCCCAATATCCAGTATATGCCAAACTAAATAAAACCAGAAGTTATACCAATACTTGACTTCTAGGTGCGGACCAGGAATATGCTGCTATTCAATTTTTTCTATCTGCGGACCTGCGAATTACAAAAATAACTCGCTGAACAACTCCATGCTCAGTGGGTACAATATATAATACAGTATTTTTCAAAACTAATTGACGAATTCATTTCGTATAATTATTCAAATAATATTTATATTTAAAAAGATAACAACAATAAAACACAAATCACAGTTCAAATCAAATACACTTATATTTAGCAACACTTTTACTCTACTGGTTTTATTGGATTTTCAAGGATAAGCCAAGGGCTATTTGTGTCGGCCGTATTTTTCATATACGCCATTTTCTTTTCAATCATTGGAGTCGTATTTCACTGATACGCCCATTTTTCATTTTATAGGCCATAACCCGTAGTAATGCCTGTTGTTTTCATTTCATTTCATTATCTCACTTCATTTGTTCACCTATACAGGAGTTTTGCCCATATGTCGACATATACTTATCACTAGGTCCATAACCAAGTAGAGTATATAAAATATATATTTAATGGTCATGTTTATCTCAAATATCATTTCAGAATACTCATATATTATCCGTGTAACACTCTTTCATTTACCGCGCCAGTAGCTTCACGTCTGCAACTACCGCGTTGGATTTCAAACATTTAAATCTGACTCGAACACACGTTCGAGTACCCAGTAAATAACCATTTAGATACCATAAAATGTTAAATCCTTTTAAGTAAATGCTTAAAAGAAAACAAGTTTAATTCTAATATTATTTCCAAAATTCAATATATATTCAATGTCAATTTTTCACTTTCGACGTGCTAGTAGCATCGCGCTTGCGTCTACTACATCGGTATTTAAAAATACAACAAACAATTCTTATATGACTCGAACACACATTCGAGTTCCCAGCATTTATTTATTCAAAGCTGTAAAAATATTAAATACTTAAAATAAAATTCAACTTGAATACTATAAAAATAGTACCAAACCTAATGGAGTCCGCAGATAAAGTCCTACGCGTTAATTTTCTCGCATTCTATTTTTATAACTCCTTTTGGACTGTCCTCTGTCCATTCACTAATCACAATAAAACGATTTTTATAATTAATTACTTCCGTCAGCTAATTATATAAATCAAGTTCTTATTATTATTTTGTTTCAATCGTATTTTCTGACGATCTGTAATTAATTCCATTTCATAATTTAATTCCCAATTTCACTATTACTTATTTCTTTTACTTATATTTAATCATCTTCTATTAATTTTATTTTCAATTTTAATCCTATTTAAAATTTAAAGCATTAATAATTTAAATTCCAATAATTAAGTTGCGAACTTTACATTTCTGATAATTCGGATCCTCGGATTACAAAACCGATTCCAAAATCGGACTCAGCGCGTCGAAACGATGCGATATAGGGTCTACCGAAATTTTCGCCAGAGAAGGAATATTCCGGTCGCCGGAACTCCGTCGGACAGCCGCCAGAAAACGGCCGGAAATCTGCAAAATAAGCCGGAATTCGACACAAAATACATTTTCAGATTCCTCTCACTTCAAGCATCTCAAATATGTAATCAAATTTAATGGAATTCTGACTGTTTGGCCGGAAATCAAGAAAATCCGAACGGTTTTGCCGGAAAACACAACCGAAGATTCCGGTGATAAATCAAGAATATTTTTACATCAAATGAAAGCTCATGAAGCAAGAATTCTGAAACTACCTTCAAATCTGATGGACAACCGCCGGTTACCACCTAAATCGGCGTCGGAAGTTTGTTCTTGAAATTTGTTCCGGCCACAGATCGGAAGAAATGACCCCACCATCGAAAAGTTCGTGTCGTAAGGAGTCCGAATCAGCCCTTGCTTTTTCCGTCCGCAGGGTGGCTGGAATCCTTGTCGGCAGTTCCTTCCTCTCTCTCTCGTCACGATTCTCTCTCTCTTCTCTCCCATGATTTCTTCGCCGGACGGAAACAGAAGAGGAGAAGAAGATAGGGTGGCTAGTGGAGATGAGAGCGGCGGCGGCGGCGGCGCTGGCCATGGCACGGCGGCAGTCCTTGTTGAAGCCACTGGTTCGATGATAGGAAGATGAAGAAGACGAAGAATGAGAGGAAAACGGGAATTTCGATTCCCTCTTTCTTTTTTTTTTTTAATTTCTATTTAATAATAATAATAATAATAATAATAATAATAATTAAAATATCTTTCAAATTAAAAAACTAAAATGCCCTCAACTGTTCGTTTTATTTACATACAATATTTGAACTATATTGCTCTCATACTATTTAATTATTTACCAAAATACCTATGGATCAAAATTTCAAAAATACCTTTCAAAATAAATTTTATTTTCAATTTAGTCCTTTTAATTAAAAATTAATATTCAAAAATTAGGGTATTACAGTTCCTACTAGCTGATAGCAATATTAATAGTTAACGGTTGATAGTTGATTTAGTTGATTTGTAAGAAAATTAATAGTTGTTAGGTATCCCATTTGCATGATATAGTTGAATAAACATAATTTAAAAACTCTAAATTAAGAGAAATAGCCTTTTACAAAATATTATTTAAACAATTAAAAAAAGTTCTTATTAGGCATTTCAGTCAACGCTATATAAAATGATATTTATTTAATATTTTCATTAATCAATGCTTAAACAATCAGTTGTGGTTTAATCAATTTAAGCGGTTAAAAATTTAAATTGTGTGATGAGTTTTCAACATGAGTGCAAATTGTTTCCAAAATAAGTGTTATGATAATGTAGATAAATTAGTATTATTCAAAGTAATACAATATTAGTATAATAATAATGTTTTAGTCCATCAAATCTGCTATGAAAAAGAAAATATAACTAAAATTATTAGTATAAATAAATTGAAAGCAATGATGCTTCTAGAAGAGTATTAAATATGCATATAAAAAACAAATTAGATAATGTAAAGGGGATGGAAAGGCAAAACAGAAAAGGGAGACATGACAAAAAGGGCAAATGTAAAATCAAGCAATCTTTTACTAAGACAAGATTCATAATTATTACTATGAAACCTCTATTGCTTCTGGTTAAGAGTGTTCAAATGAAACCATTAAATCGTAAAATTTGGTTAATTGAAAAAAAAAATTTTTAAAAATATTTCCATCTGTTAATTTGTAAGATATATTTTAAAATTCGTTAATCCGTAAAATTTTTGTTAAAAGAAAAATTTTCTCCGAATTAATGTATTAAATGTTTAACACCAAAATAAACTTAGTAGCATCGTTTTTCCTCTCTTTCTGCCTCTCCGTTCTATCTTCTTATATGTTTATGGAGTTAATCATGAATGGACTTGTGTATAAAATTTGTGAAGATTTGAAGAAATTTTGTGAATTTTCTTTTGCTGCAATTTTTACTATATTTTTATGAAATTTCATTAAAAACGTTAAATAAGAAGATTATTCGTTAAATTCGGTAAATTGAAGAATTTGTAAGAATTAATTAATTCGTTAAATCGTCTGGGGAAAAAAATCACCATTTTAACAAATAAACACCCCTATTTCTGCTACTAGCTCCTTCGTTTCTTGTTTTGGACCTAATTAATAAAGAAATTAATTATTCTTATTTCAAAGATACTACTATATGATGACAACCGAAAATCCCAAAAATGAATTTTGGCAGGTTCGAAATTCTGAAAAACACAACCAAGATTCACTAATACACCAAAAATATCTATACAATATTATCAATTAGCTAGCAAAGTTACTACATGAGAATCTATTGTGTCTAAAAAAAAGCTTGTTTTGGTTATTAAAAAGTATATAGTATTAGACATGGTGGTATGGAGATTTTTTTTGCTATTTTCCCTGACATATCTGCCATTGAAGATGTAATTAGAAGCAGCTGAATTTGATGGGAATTTCCATTTGAATTCCTATTAATTTATTTTAATTTTGGTTGGCCTTTCAGTTTGCTAAGGAACTCTTTGTTTTTCTAGGAAGCAACAATTTTCTTGACTCTGGCTCAATGTAGACAAACATCATAATCGGTGATTGATCTCTCTTTTGCACGTTGCTACGTACTATTGTGTTAGACAATCAAAGTCCCAAGACATCAAAATGGGAAAAATTGAACTATCTAGTATATTGGAAGATTATATAAAGTTAAGAAAAATATAGGAATAATATAAAAAATATCCAGTTTTAAGTTTAAAAATAAATTTTAACTTAATTATATTTTTTTCCCCGTTAAAAGTGCAATATTTTAACTTTTTGTTCTTAAAATGGTCATATGTATTGTGTTTATAAATTATTTATAGTTTGTTTATAGTATTGTGTTTATAAATTATTTATAGTTTGTTTATAGTATATTTATAATATGTTTATAAATTGTTTATCTTTTCTTTATAATTACAAAGTTGCTATTTTGAGAATTATTTTTTTTTTTTTAAATATGATTTTATAAGAATTTTTTAAAATGTAATGTCAAAATCCCAAAAATATATGTTTTTTCATGATGGAAACCCATAGAGGAAGCAACTCTAATTCTTTCAATGATGACAACCAAAGTACATAGTTTTAGTCCAAGTGACCCTATGAATGAAGTTGAAAGTTAGGTTTTATGCTTAAGTAAAACTCTTACTTACACTTGGTGCATGTGATCACCCTACGATATACCAAACTAATAGTAATTTGGTGGCATAATAATAATAATAATAATAATAATAATAATAATAGTTAGGGATGTTCATTCGTTAAAACGTGAATTTTTTAAAAATTTTTACTAAATAAATAAAAATAAATTTTTTTTTCGGGACGATTTAATGAATTAAATAATTTTTACGAATTCTCTAATTAACCGAATTTAACGAATAATCTTCTGATTTAACGAATTTAACATTTTTAACGGAATTTAATGTTTTTAACAAAATCGAATAGTTAACGTTTCAAAACACAACCCTAACTAAAGAAGTTTCAACTTCTGATTACCTCTCGGCAAGAAATCCAGTACAGAGTATGTAGAAAAAGGATGAACTGTTGGTTGTGGCGGTAGGAGATAGATCGCGTGGGTGGCACAGACGACGATGGTAGGCTGCAGTGCTGTTGGAGCGGTGGTGGTGCGTTGGCAGTTGGTGAGTGAGTGGCGAACAGGAAGAGGAAATGAAGGATTTGGTGAGCGGCGGACAAAAAGAGAGAAAGAAGAGAGGCAAAAAAGGAATAAGAAAAAGAAGAAAAAAAAAGACTGACTAGGTTAAGTTTGTTTTTAAATGTTTAATTCATTAAATTGGAGAAAATTTTTCTCCTAACGTAAATTTTACGATCTAACGAATTAAACGAAATCTCTTACGATTTAACGAATAACAAATTTTTTTAACGTGAAAAATTTCACCAATTTCACAATTTAACGCTCTCGTTTGAATACCCATAATAATAATAATAATAATAAAAGCTATAGGGATATTTGTGTCTTTTTATTAAGAAAAAATAGTGAATAAAAAATAATAATTAACTTTTGATTGGTTTGGTGTATGGGCGGTCTCGTATACTAACTAAAAGCAAAAAAAAAAATCACTTTTTTTAAGATCAATTGTAAATGGATTATAAATTTATTGTACATTATTGTATTATGTATGGACATAGTAGGAAATTAATATGTGTCTGTCCCATGTCGGAGAAGAACATACCATGATACAACAGACCTACATGTTGTGTGTGCGCTCATAATTAAATTGGACGCTGTGTTCATTCGAAATACATGTGCACCTATCTGGCAATCAACCAGTTATAATTGATTATAAACTTGTTATATTTTAGTGTCAAGTTTTTGCTTACTGACCTTTTCATAATAATTTTTTGATATTATAACAAAATTTTTACTAGTTTATAAGTAAAAAGTTTTGAACTTGTAATTCTCTTATTTAATCAACTTGGAATGTTCTCATTTTCTTACGTTTAATGGAATAAGAGTAAATAAATATACAGTTAATTCTCTTCTTGGAGTTTATATAGATAAAGTCTTGATGAACAGCATGAAAAAGCCAAGTTATTATTATTATTCATTCATAATTATATAAAACAAGTTATAAATTAAGATTGATAACGTCTAAAATTATTCATAATTATTAGGCAAAATCAAACAAGCAAGCAAATAATTCAAAGTTTAAACACCACAATAAGTCTTGAGAGCGGATTCAGCAGCCTGACCAGCCTCCGTATAGTAAAAACCAAGAAACTGGACATGATCAAAAGGCTTAAACAGCAAAGGATGCTGCTCATCAATTAGCTCTTCTGGAGCTTTTATAATGTAACCAGCTTTTGGTATCGAAAACAATCCAGCAGAGTATCTTGCTTCGTCTCCACTCATCATCACGCGGTGAAATGGGGAATGCAATCGCCCGTTCGCCCACGCCTGCATACACAAATAAAACCCAACCTCTAATCTATGATACCTACAAATAGAACAACTACAAGAAGAAAATGAACAGATCGAAGAAAATGTTACGTACATAGAAAGAATCTCCGATCATGACAACAAAAGATTCTGGAGAGAGTTTGAGATGAATCCATTGACCATCTTTGGTTTTGACCTGTAACCCATCAATCTGATTTTGGTATAATATGGTTACAGTGTTTTTGTCGGTGTGAGGATGTAGCCCTAGCTTTGCCTCTGTGGTTTCTGGACCTTTATATTTCATCACTCTTAAAAGATAATTAGTTGAATTCATATGTTCTTCTAAATATTTCTCAACACAAAGGCTCTCTAAGATCATTCTCCGAACTATTCTATCCAATTCCGATAATTTCTCCGCATATGATTGAACTGTTTTGCTGCGCAATTAAATAAACTAATCAACATTATAACACATTTTGGCAAAAAAAAAAATCAACATAATACACTGTTTAATCAAGTTAAAGAAACACATAAATCACCAAAGGTGTCCAATTCGAGCATTGGGAATGCATTGCGATAAAACTCAATAGTCAAAGCTTTGCCGCCTTAATGATCTTACCCAGCTCAAATTCAGATTAATTGTCACCGTGATGGTTAAATTAGAAAAAGAAAGACATAAAATCAATTCCAAATCAAGATTAGGGTTTATATATTGCATGCCTGAAATTGGGGTTTCCTTTAGGCCACAAGTGATTAGTGAAGCTTTCCACATTTTCAGGTATATCTGCATCATCAATGCCCATACTTTCAAATAATGGAGCCTGAGGGTATTGGCCTACATAACCATGAAATGGTTTTTTCGAAACGTTTTTCAATTTGGTTTGTAATGGTAGCTCAAATAGCTCTTCTATTGAACCAATAACGCCTTTTTTAAGATCAGATGGAACTTTTTCGTAAAAGGCCTCAAAGCAACCATATTCTTGTATTGCTTTGAAAACTTGGGACCTCACTGATTCCCACTCTTCAGTGCCTGGATTTAGGTTTTCCTTAGAAAAGTCTATGGATGGAAGATTAAGTGGAGTTTGGGATCCCATTACTTTGAATAATTTGGATCCTTGATAATTGATTTAGGGGATGAGCAATGAAGAAAATTTTGCAATTTGGTGTTGTGGCTGTTTGTTTTAGCTAAAGCTAGCCAACCATTTTATATTGGCCCCAATGATTGTGCCAAATATTTAAATGTTTTATTAATTTTTAGCATCACCATCAGCAATATCAAATTACAAAAACAACATTACATTCTCTAATTAACCACAAATGGTACGCTTTAAACCTTATGGCCGTCGAGGTAGTTAATTGATTTTGCCTTATTCTCAAATTAATAAATGCTAAGTTTTTGCCAAGCCATAATTATGATCATTAGGAATTTAGGATGTTCATGGCGTGCATGAATATTATTTTTCTTGTTCGATAATAAAAAAGAGATACTAACACCGATTTGTGTTGCAAAACTAGCAGTTAGCTGTTTACGAACACTAAGAGTTAAAAATGATAATTTTTTATAAAACACTACTTAAACAACTAAAACTATCTCAAAAACTACTTTATATAATATTACAAAATATAGCTTTTAGAAACTAAAAGCTAATCCAAAAGCTGTTATCAAACACAAACTATCTTAACGGAGCAAGGAGGTTACAAGGCGGGCTACGTTCCTATATGATTTTTTTTTTTTTTTAATATTACAAGGTTCCAATTACATTTCACTTTAAGTATTTAAAGCCACTCTTTTATTTATTTTTCAAGTGTAAAACATACTGTATAGGATGAGATTAAGGGTGTGTTCCACAAACTACCAATTTGATCAATTAATTAGTAATTGTTAATGAAATATTAAAAAGTTATAAACATTAACTTTTGTAAATAACTATTTCTGTGTCTTGGGTTATAATTGCTTTTAAAATCATTCAACAGCTCTAGACTAATCCGAATCACCCCGAATTAGCACATTAAAAAGTAAATAACTGATTTCAACAACTAAAAGTTATCTTAAACATTAGCACAAAGTTACTTGAAAAACTGTCATCACACATAATCTAACTTCATTTTAAATAGCACCTATAAGGATATGAACTATTTGTCCGTTATAATTAGATCATGTACCTAAATTCTTAATGAACACTGTTGTGTTTAAACTATACACATGACATTCATTCAAAAAAAAATATCCACATGACATTCTACTTTACATTAGTACTATTATTTTGTTCAAATGTTTGGTTAATTAATTCAGGATTGTGTTCAATAATGATATATCTCTGAGCTAGCAATCGAAAATAATACTCTGCAACTCAGAAGAGATTTGATAAAATGTCACATTCCAAATAATTTTTACTTTATAAAATGAAATTATTGGGGCATTGCAGACAAAAGATTACATATGCAGTATCAAAATCTTTATATTCCATAATAATAAGGCTTGTCATTGTGCTATTGAAATCATTTATTTAGAAATAAAATTAGTATATAAAGGCCAGAGTTATATTTAATATAATAATAAATCCCTTTCACTCTTTTAGAGTTTGTCATTAGCTTTGTTTGTATTTTATTAAGAAAATTATTGATAAACGAGTGATTAAATGGACCCATTAAAAGTTAATAATCCGGCCGAATATATATTGATTATATTATAGTTTGTACTCCTTGGGACCCTTTTTGGAGGTTTTTATTCAATAAATATTTTTCTTAACGCTGCTAATCATAATGTAATTATTAAAACAAACTGAGAGCAACCTTTTATTTGATATTAGGAAGAATTTTGAATTGTATTTAGTTTTGGCTACATCAGTATCATAGAGTGGATGAAGCATAAGGACTTCGAAAGTGAAACAACTATTATTTTAAGTCTCTACTCTCTATCATGTTTCATGTTCATGATTTTGTTGAAGTTTTTTTTTTTTAACAGAGATTTGATTGTATCAGAGAATTAATTATAACAGATTTTATATCCCTGTAATTAGCTGTAATATCATTGTAAATAATGTGAACTCCATAATTCTAGGATAGCTTTCTATTTTTTGTAATGCACAAACTGCTCAATCTTTGTATATATTTATTCATTCTTAATCAATGAAAACATAAGAAATTATTTCACCATATTCTTCTTCAATTTGTATATGGTATCAGAGCCCCGTGTTTCTGGGCACATTCTACTCTTCCTCTGAACAACCTATCAATCTGCAGTTTTTTTTCTCAATGGCTTCCGATGCTACCCCTTTTCTCCTACTGATCCCATCACTATCCAAAATTCTCAAGATCCTCAACACCCTCTTCTTACCATCAATCTCTCCAATATCACCAAACTGTCCCCTACTAATTATCTTACATGGAGCCTTCAATTCCGATCTCTTCTTGAAGGTTATGATCTCCATCACTTTCTTGATGATACTCATTCTACACCACCACCCACCATCACTGTTAATGGTGCTGTCTCCCCGAATCCAAAATACACAACCTGGAAACGTCAAGATCGCCTTATATTCAGTGCCCTCCTTGGTGCTATATCTATTTCTTTACAACCACTTATTGCTCGCACCACTACCTCTTGCGAGGCCTGGCGAACCTTAGCCAATACCTATGCCAAACCATCCCGTGGTCACATTAAACAATTAAAGGATCAACTTAAGCGATGTACCAAAGGCTCCAAATCCATTACTGAATATATGCAGGAAATCAAAACTCGTACTGATGAACTTGCGCTTCTAAGGAAGCTAATTGATGATGAGGACCTTATTGATCGAGTCCTTGAAGGACTTGGTAATGAGTACAAATCTGTCACTGATGCAATTAATGCTCGTGAAACACCAATTTCTTTTGCTGAGCTCCATGAGAAACTCCTCAACACAGAAGCATCTCTTCAGACCGCCCAACCATCTGCTTTATCTTTTCCGGCAACGGCGAATCCCACCGCATTTCGAAATCAGTCCAATTGGCGACCAACCACCTCTAATTCACTCCAGACAGGTCCTAATTCTGCTCATTCTACTGATTCCCGGCAACCCAAACCTTATTTGGGCCGTTGTCAAGCATGTGGTACACAAGGCCACACTGCTAAACGATGTTCATTATTTCGGCTTGTCACTACTCAATCATCTCAACAATCACGTTCTCAAGGATCACAGACCTATCGTCCTTCTACTCCTTGGCAACCACGCGCAAATCATGCTGCTCTCAGCAACAATTCTCCTCCTATATGGATGTTGGACAGTGGTGCATCTCATCATATTACGTCAGATTTGAACAATTTGTCTCTTCATAATCCCTATCAAGGATCTAATGATGTCCTCATCGGTGATGGCTCAGCTCTTCATATCACTCATTCTGGTTCTGCCACCATTCCTTCTCCCTCTCGTACTTTTACTTTACAGGATGTTCTTTGTGTTCCTTCCATGAAAAAGAACTTAATCTCTATTTATCAATTTTGCACCACTAACCAAGTTTCTGTTGAATTCACTCCTTTTGCTTTTCAGGTCAAGGATCTAAACACGAGGGCAGTCCTCTTGATGGGTGAACCCAAAGATGGTGTGTATGAGTGGCCGACTTCATCTCCTTCTGCTCCCTCTCCACCGCTGCTTGCATTCTCTAGTGTCAAGACCACTTTATCTGAGTGGCACTCTAGACTAGGTCATCCATCATTATCTATTATGAAAAATATTATTTCCCAGTTTTCTTTACCATTGTCTACTTCATTATCTGCTTCACTATATTGTAATGCCTGTTCATGTAATAAAAGTCACAAACTTCCATTCTCTTCTTCTACTTTAACCTCCTCCCATCCACTTCAACTCATCTTCTCTGATGTTTGGACCTCCCCAGTGTCTTCTATTGATGGCTTTAAATACTATATTATCTTTGTTGATCATTTTACACGTTATATTTGGTATTACCCTCTTCAACGAAAGTCTGATGTCTATGATGTATTCGTGCGTTTTAAAGCATTAGTTGAGACTCAATTTCAGCATCGAATTGTTATCCTCTATTCTGATAATGGTGGTGAATATCAAGCTTTAAACACCTTTCTCTCTACCCATGGTATCTCCCACCTTACTACCCCACCTCACACACCAAAACACAATGGTTTTTCCGAACGACGTCATCGTCACATTGTTGAAACTGGTCTCTCACTTCTCACTCATGCCTCGATGCCTCTCACCTATTGGACTTATGCCTTTGCTACTGCCGTCTATCTTATCAACCGTATGCCAACCCCTACTCTTCATTTTACCTGTCCTTTTACAAAACTCTTTACCTCTCCACCAAACTACAATAAACTTCGGGTTTTTGGTTGCCTATGTTACCCGTGGCTTCGTCCTTACTCACCACACAAACTTGCTCCTCGTTCTACTCCTTGTGTTTTCCTTGGTTATTCCTCCACTCAGAGTGCCTATATATGTTTGGATTTGTCAACTTTCAAAACCTATTTTTCTCGTCATGTTCAATTTGTAAAAAACTCTTTCCCTTTTACTGCTCATGCTCAATCGCGTCCATCGTGTCCCACACCAGAAATCATTTCCACCTGGGTACCTCCGATTCAATCTTTACCCACTCATTCTGGTTCACTCATCGCATCTTCCCACAGAGACACCTCGTGTTCAAATCCATCCCAACCTGACCCTCCAGTTGACTATCCTACTTTCTCCACCGAATCTAATTCATCCACCCTCAATTTAGAAGATCAACCAGTCTCCACATACCATCACCCATCATTGGAACCAACCCATTCTGAGACCTCCTCTCCTTTACTCCCAACTCCACCTCTCATCAAAATACCCATCCCATTCTTACTAGAGCCAAAAACAATATCCATAAACCTCAAACCAAGATGAATCTCATTGCTGTACTTTCTTCTACCCCGCCTCTTGAACCCTATACAGTTAACCAAGCTCTAAAAGACCCTCAATGGAGACGAGCTATGAATGATGAGTTTGATGCTCTTGTTCGAAATGGCACTTGGGAGCTTGTTCCACCTTCCACTCAGTCAAATATTGTTGGTTGTAAGTGGGTTTTTCGCATTAAAAGACTTTTTGATGGATCTATTGACAGGTACAAAGCCAGATTAGTCGCTAAAAATTTTCACCAGCGTCCTGGTGTTGATTATCATGATACTTTCAGTCCAGTTGTCAAGCCAACAACCATCCGAATTATTTTGAGCATGGTTGTTCGTAATGGTTGGCAGTTGCGACAATTAGATGTCAATAATGCCTTCCTCCAAGGTCATCTTTCAGAAGATGTCTACATGGCTCAACCTCCTGGTTTTATTGATCAAGATCACCCAACTCATGTATGCAAGTTAAAGAAGGCTATATATGGGCTCAAGCAGGCTCCGCGGGCGTGGTACCTTGAACTCCGTCAATTTCTTCTTGAGACTGGTTTCACCAACTCTCATGCTGATACTTCTCTCTTCATTCTCCACTCAGGTGACATTCATATTTATCTACTTGTTTATGTCGACGATATTATCATCACAGGTACCCA